>MU722407.1:35032-68988 GCA_026770625.1 Nicotiana glauca
CACTCCTCCACTAAGGAAAAATCCATTTGCCAATCGCCGAATGGCTCTCTTTTGATCTCCGGTGGCCTGCTCCAGGTATATCCCCATCCTGAGGTACTCTTTGAAATCATAGAACCATGGTTCGCCATCTAGTTCTTCCTCTATCATGTTATAATAAGCATGCTGATCATTAACCTGAATATACAGCGGGTCAATATGAAATTTGTCTGGATGATGCAACATTGATGCTAAGGTAGCCAAAGCATCGGCAACCTCATTATGAACTCTTGGGATATGCCTAAACTCCACTGATCGAAAATGTTGACATAGATCGTGCAAACATTGTCGATATGATATGAGCTTCAGATCTCGTGTTTCCCATTCTCCTTGAATCTGATGAACTAGGAGGTCCGAGTCTCCCAAGACCAAGACATCCTGGATATCCATGTCCGCAGCTAACCGTAAGACCAAAATGCATGCTTCATATTCAGCCATGTTGTTGGTACAATAGAAACGTAGCTGAGCCGTAACAGGATAATGATGTCCTGTTTCAGAAATAAGTACCGCTCCTATTCCAACTCCCTTCGCATTTGCAACTCCATCAAAGAAAAGCTTCCACCCTGGTTCCTCATTCAATTCCAACTCATCGATATGTATCACTTCTTCATCAGGAAAATACGTCCTCAATGGCTCGTATTCTTCATCGACTGGATTCTCGGCCAAGTGATCAGCCAATGCTTGGGCTTTCATTGCCGTCCTCGTCACATAGACGATGTCGAATTCCGTGAGTAATATTTGCCATTTTGCCAATCTCCTTGTGGGCATAGGCTTTTGGAAAATATACTTCAATGGGTCCAGACGACATATGAGGTAAGTAGTATAAGATGACAAATAATGCTTCAACTTTTGTGCCACCCAAGTTAGGGCGCAACATGTCTTCTCAAGTTGAGTGTACTTAACCTCATAAATCGTAAACTTCTTGTTGAGGTAATAGACAGCTCGTTCCTTCCTTCCTGTGATGTCGTGTTGCCCCAGTACATAACCAAATGAATTCTCTAGGATCGTTAGATAAAGAATCAGCGGTCTCCCTGGCTTGGGTGGAACCAACACGGGTGGATTTTATAAATACCCCTTGATCTGGTCAAATGCCTCCTGACATTCTTCCATCTATTCTACCGTAGCATCTTTCTTCAGTAGCCAAAAAATGGGTTCACAAGTTGCTGTGAGCAGAGCGATAAACCTGCTGATATAATTCAACCTTCCCAACAGACTCATTACTTCTGTTTTGTTCTTCGGCGGTGGCAACTCCTGAATGGATTTTATCTTCGACGGGTCTAACTCAATGCCTCACCTACTGACTATGAATCCCAACAGCTTTCCAGATGGAACACCAAATGCACATTTAGCAGGGTGGAGCTTAATGTCGTACCTTCGAAGTCTTCGGAAAAACTTCCTTAGGTCTCCTACGTGGTCTGCCTGCCGCTTGGATTTTATAATCACATCATCCACGTATACCTCAATCTCTTTGTGCATCATATCATGAAACACATTAGTCATTGCCCTCATGTA
Organism: Nicotiana glauca; assembly: GCA_026770625.1. Classification (NCBI taxonomy): domain Eukaryota; kingdom Viridiplantae; phylum Streptophyta; class Magnoliopsida; order Solanales; family Solanaceae; genus Nicotiana; species Nicotiana glauca. The sequence goes on from MU722407.1 coordinate 36,581, forward strand.
CGTTGCTCCAGCATTCTTCAAACCAAATGGCATTACCCGATAGCAATAAGTTCCCCACGGCGTGATGAAAGCCGTCTTCTCTGCACCTTCCTCGTCCATCAAAAGCTGATGATACCCAGCATAGCAATCCACACAAGACCCGATCTCACGCTTGGAACAATTATCGATCAATATATGGATGTTATATGGATGTTGGGTAACGGGAAGTTATCCTTTGGGCTCGCTCTGTTCAGATTGCGGTAGTCGACACATACCCGGATTTTTCCATCTTTCTTCGGTACTGGCACCACATTAGCCAACCAATCAGGATATCGAGTGACCCAAATAACCTTTGCATTCAGCTGTTTGGTTACTTCTTCCTTAATCTTCACACTCATGTCTGTTTTGAACTTCCTCAATTTATGCTTGATGGGAGGGCATGTCGGGTCAGTGGGTAACTTGTGAACCACTAAATCGGTGCCCAAACCCGGCATGTCATCGTATGACCATGCAAAAACATCATTGAACTCAACAAGTGCTTTGATTAATTCTTCCCTGATGTTCGGTTCAATGTGGATGCTTATTTTAGTTTCCCGAACGTCATCCGCATCCCCCAGATTAATGGCTTCCGTGTCATTTAAGTTGGGCTTGGCTTTCTCTTCAAATTGTCTTAACTCTCTGTTAATTTCCTCGAATGCTTCATCCTCATTGTATTCCGACTCATCATCACATTCTACCTCTTGCACTATCAGTTCGAAATTAGATTGATTTTTTAGACTAGGTTGAAGATCCGTCGTGCATGCCATGTCATTAAGACCAGTATAAAGAGAATTGTTCAGAAAAGGAAAGAAGAAAACAAAATTAAAATAGAATAAAAAGTAAAGAAGAAACTTTCGTTGATTGAAGTACGGGATAACAAGGTTTCACACTTTTGACGAGTACAAAATAAAAGAAAACTGGATTACAACCCTGGAATAATCCAGCTAAACATGAAGGAAAAATCAAAGCCTACTACCAAGACTCCCTCCGCATGGGCAGAGGAGTAGCCATCCAATTGTTGACCTTGGCTTTAGGCCCTACAAACTGCACATCTGTCTTGCTGGATCCTTCCACAGCTTCTACCATGTTGACCTCGGCAAATAATCTTTCAAAACCTTCATCTAAATCTTCATTTATTCCAATCAGTGGCCCTGTGACCTGGGATAGTAATTGCCTTTTGATGCTCGGCCTGACAAAAGATCGGGACAAGTGTGGGATCGGCTTGGGAAGGACCCATGCCCTTTTCTTCATCTTCTTGGCTCGTCACACATCCGCCACTGTAGGTTTGAACCCTAACCCAAAGGTATCCGGATTTTTGGGCAAAGAAACCGGTTGAATAATACCTTGAAGATCAACCCCCAAACCTTTGCCTTGCACAAACCCGTTCTTTAACATCTCTGAGGCCACCATGATAGCTGCAGCCGCTATTCGGGGAAGTGGAGTGTTTTCACCCTCAGGAACATTGTCTACTGAAACCGTATCGAAAACTTGGTATACCCACGGCCCCTTGTCATCATCAGTCTCTATGAAGGGTATGATGGCATCACTTACGGTGCATGTGTTGTCTTCCCCATGCACTACGATCTCTTGTCTATCCCACTTGAACTTGACCATGTGATGTAGTGTAGAAGGCACTGCTTTGGCATCATGAATCCATGGTCGCCCCAATAGAAGATTATACGACACTGCGATGTCTAACACCTGAAACTCCATGGTGAACTCGACTGGGCCAATTGTCAATTCAAGCATGATGTCACCCACTGTGTCTGTACCACCACCATCAAACCCTCGAACGCAGATGTTGTTCTTGTGAATCCTGTCGTTATCAACCTTCAGCTTGTTCAAGGTGGACAACAGGCAAATATTGGCACTGGACCCATTATCGATCAATACTCGAGTGACTATCGAGTCTTCATATTTCACGGTCAGATAAGAGCTCTATTATGCTATGTTCCTTCCACGGGCAACTCATCGTCAGAAAATGTCACCCGGTTCACCTCAAAAATCTTGTTTGCTATTTTCTCTATATGATTCACAGAGATCTTATCCGGCACATGGGCTTCATTTAGAATTTTCATCAACGCCTGGCAGTGCTCGTCTGAATGGATTAGTAATGATAGCAATGAGATCTGTGCTGGGGTTTTCCTCAGCTGCTCCACAATGGAGTAATCTTGTGCCTTCATCTTCTTCAAAAACTCCTCCGCCTCCTCCTCCATAACTGGCTTCTTTATTGCCGCTGGATTGGCCCTTCTCAATTCTGCGGGAGCAAAACACCTTCCCGAACGAGTTAGACCTTGGGTTTCACATACCTCTTCCATAACCTCTTTCCCCTTATACATCACTGTCACTTGATTGTAGCTCCACGGCACGGTGTTTTTACTGATTATTGGCAACTGTATTACCGGTTTGATGATGACTGATTCTATGTGAGAACCTTTTACCACCACGGGTGTGCTTGGTACCCCCCGAATCACTACCTTGACCGGCTCTATTTTCTTTGCAGCAATAGATGATCCTTTCTCCATCACTACAACCGGCTTGGTGTCTACACTTTCAAACTACACCACTGCCTTCTCTTTGGTTTTATATTTTTCGGGACTAGCTTTACTGGCCCGGATCATCATCACTATTTGCGAGGGCTTCTTAAACTCCCCTCCCTTGTGCACTAGTTCGATCATGTGGCCCTCATGGCGCGTTGGCTGCGGATTCTGATTGATGTTTGGAGCTTTTGGAGCCTGAACCTCGATCTTGTTTGTATCAATAAGGCCTTGCACCGCAGTCTTCAACCTCTAGCATTTCTCGGTATCATGTCCGGGAGCCCCTGAACAATATTCACACCTTAATGACTGGTCCAGATTTTTAGGAAGGGGATCTGGCATTTTGGGCACAATAGGATTCAATAGGCCTAACTGCCTCAGTTTGTGGAAGAGAGTAGTATAGGATTCTCCTAGCGGAGTAAATGTTCTCTGCTTCTGTATCCTCTCATTCCTGAAAGCTTGATTCCCACAGAAACCCGACCCTGAAGGATTTCTGTAGGCCCTTGGGGGTGGATATGTGTTTTGTGGGGGTGGGTATGTATTTTGGGGGGCCGGTGCACGCCATTGCTGGTGAACCGGTGGTTGGGTATATGTTTAGGCGTGATGGACGGAAAAACGTGGCTCTGGGTAGTAGGGTTGTGGAGGGCTATATAGGGTGTATGGGTAATTTGGGCGGTGGGGTATGGGCTGGTAGTAGGGTGAATGACCTCTAGATCTGGACCAAGTGCCTGCTTCGATTGTTGCGACTTCTTCTTTCTTCTTTTTCCCGATCACACCTCCTGTGCCGCTCTGGATAGCTTGAGCGGTGGCTTTGATTGCCGAGTAACTCACTATTTTATTAGACTTGAGTCCCTCTTCAATCATACCGCCCATTTTCACAACCTCATTAAACGATTTGCCAATCGTTGTCCTCAAGTGACCAAAGTAAGTTGGCTCCAAGGCTTGCAGAAAGTAATCGACCATCTCTCCTTCCTTCATTGGGGGATCGACCCTGGCGGCCTGTTCTCTCCAGCGGAACCCGTACTCCCTGAAACTCTCCCCAGGTTTCTTCTCCAATTTTATCAACGACAAACGATCGGGAATGATTTGCAAATTGTACTGGAAGTGTCCGGCGAATGCTTGCGCCAAGTCATCCCAGGTGTACCATCTACCATGGTCTTGGCGTGTGTACCACTCCAATGCAGACCCGCTCAAACTCTGGCTGAAATACGCCATTAGCAACTCATCTTTTCCGCCTGCCCCTCTCATCTTACTACAAAATCCTCGCAAATGTGCTACTGGATCATCATGCCCGTCATACAGATCGAACTTAGGCATCTTGAACCCAGCTGGCAACTGAACATCTGGAAACAGGCATAAATCCTTATACGCCACGGTGACTTGGCCACCCAGACCCTGCATATTTCGGAAAGATTGCTCTAGGATTTTTACTTTCCGGGCCATTTCTTCCTGCTCGGGATTCTTGTTCTATTTTTCGGGTGCTTCTGGGTTGTCAGGCTGAATAGGGAACGGGTAAGATTCTGATGCCTTGAAGGTGGGTTCAGGAGGATAATACTGATGATCCTGAGTTTGAAACACAGGCTCGCTGGAAGACCTGTGAAGTGTGACCGGCGGAGGTGCCACGAAAACAGGGGTAATTGGTGGTGGAGTGTATGGGTTTGTTTTTGGCATTTGGGGTGTCTGGGAGGTGGTTGTCTGGTGTTGTTGATATGTAGGAAAGTTGAGTGATGAGTCCGAAACAAGCCGTTCCGGAGATTGGGCGGGTGTCGGGACAAAAGTGGGGTTAGCAGGATAGGGTGGTGCTGGCTGACCGCTTGTCCAAGCTTGGTACATCTCGGCCATCTGCTGTTTCAATTTGTACATCTCATCTTTCATTGCTTGTACGTCTACTTCTTCTACCTCAATGTTTCCTTCTCTATCAGGACTAGACATTATTTCCGGTATCGGTCCCTTAGATCTGGTCTGATACTGGTGTTGTGCCAGTACGCTCTAAGTAAACTAACTGCTTGAAATTTCTGGAAAATCAACAAACTTGTTAGTTTTCAAAGTTTAACAAACAGGCAATCGCACGTTGAAATGCAATGCACCTAGGCAGTTTAACCATTTCTATCATGACATTCACTTCGATTGCATGCGTCGTTCCGGCTTTTAATAGTTGTGCCCCTCTTTTGGCGCCTCTCAATTTTCTTTTATTCTCACTTTCCTTCTTTTATTTTTTCCATGTTTTAAGGTGGTCAAATCTTATGTGGATTGCCTACGTATCATGACCCCGCATGAATCAGACCGAGCGTAGTTCTGGCCATGTGAAGTACATGGTAAAGTATTTTCCACACAAACAACTGCTTTTATTAAACCACTTGAACAAAGTTTACAAACTTTAAAGAAGAACAAAACAAAACTTAAAGAACTGACTGACAGACTCAAAAAAGATTAAAAATACATCAATGCTTTAAATTTTCCTGTGGCCCGTGAGGCACCATTCGGCCTTGCCGCGGGCTTTGATGCGAGATCCCTTTGCAACCCTTTCAATTCTTCCATGATATGGCGGACATAAATCATTATCTCAGCAAAGAAGGTGGTACGGGTCATATCCTCAGATGTAGTGCCTGATATCTTCGATTCTCCCCCTGATTCTGTCCCTTTCCATAAGCAGTCGCTATATTTGTTGATCCCGCATTCTCAGCACTTGATCGTTGTTAAAGAGTTGATCCTGAAACTTACCTATCTGTTCCTCCATTCGTGCCATTAGGTCATAGCAGCGCTCCCTATCTGTCTTGGCATCTCGGGCTTGCCTGAAGACCCGCTCTTTGAGAGTGGATATTGTTTCTCTCAATATGGCGATGCTCCCTTCGTAGTCCATCTTTATTTGCCGCATATGATTTGCTCTTGCTTCTGTACCTCTTGCCCATCTGGCCTTGATCCTTGTCATCCTGGCTTCAGATTCTTCCTAACCCTCTTGGCATTCGATGAGTTGCCCTTTTAACTCATTTATCAACTCCTCATCAGACCGACTCCTTGGGTGTCTATCGGCATCCATTCTCATCTGTCGGATTTGGGCTTTCAAGGCTTCATTTTCCTGGGCCAACTTCTTTTTATCCCCTTCGTCGGCGGCGGCCTGCAAACTGCTTTCAAACCGGAGATCCTGGACCTGTTTTTCCAATGTCCTTATGCGGGCCTATATTCGCGTTCTTTATCCAGCCAAAGCCGCGGTTCTTGTGATATCTCCACAAACTCCTGTATGTGCGGCCTTTTGGTTGGCCGTTCTGGGGCATCTCTAACAATGTTCTTCCTTCTGTACCAGGTGAGGTAGGCTGGTGAGACTTTGCCTCCGGATAGGTCACGCACCCGAGTGTTTGCCGTCAAGTACTGGCATTCATTCCATATAGAACGAACGGTCTCTTCATGAAATTGGCCATCGGTGCTAACCTCGACCACATAAACACTAAGATCTTCATCTGGGTGTACCACCTGACACCTTCCTAACTGTCTCATCACTCGGTAAGGCGCATAAGGCTGAATACCTCGGAGTCCCATTAAGAGGAAGTAAGGACCCGTGGCAGGCATATACACAATTTCTTCCACAGGAAGCCAACCTAAAGTCCAATCTATTTGCACTGCAGTGATGGCACGGAGATAGGATACCCAGTCTTCGAACCCTTCTGGCAACTTGAGCCCTGAAATCCTTGTGTCATACTCTTCAATGCAGCCTTTGTCTGTAGATCTGTAGCTCACATACTGAGGGTGGTGACACAAATGCTCGATCATCCACATCTGCAACAATAAATTGCATCCCTCGAAGAAATACGCCCCGGCTTTACAAGCTGTGAGAGCCCGGTACACCTCAGATACTATCATAGGGGCCAGCGTGCTTTTGTTGTTGGTAATTAGGACCTTGACGGATCCATCCACTTTCAGATTGATGTTTCTATCTTTCCGGGGAAACACCACAATGCCCAAGAAGGCTACCATGAAGGCGAACCGCCTATGTTTATCCCATTTTGTCTGATTTCCTCTACTACAAACCCCATTTTCTGGATCGTTGAATCCCCCTATATGCCCATACCTCCGGTATATAAAATGTAGAGTGGAAAAACCCTTATCCAATTCAGAGTACGGGACTCCCTTACTTATCTTCAGTAGATCCATGAACTTGTGTGAATTGACAGCTCTCGGAGCAATCAGATATTTGTGCCTTAGCCCCTCGGTAATGTCCATATAACCTGCTACCTCTTCCAAGGTTGGGGTAAGTTCAAAATCCGAGAAATGGAATACATTGTGGGCTGGGTCCCAAAACGTAACCAAAGCCTTTATGATGTCACATCTGGGTCTGACGTTCAACAAATTGGTGAGACCCCCCCAGATGTTGTTTGATTTTATACTGCTCCTACTTTCCCAAATCCTCCCACCACAAGCGCAACTCCAAAGGGATATTGCTCCTAACTGTTAGTGGCAAACTTGGACATGTGCTCATTCTGCACATTTATTAAGGGGTTTTAAGCAAAAGGTAAAACTTATTTGACTCACAACAAAACCGACAACAATGTTTTCAAATTAAAACATAAGACCCGATTTTTCGAGCACGGCCTTCCAGCACTTCGGTGACGAAGGTTTTGAGGCTGTGTGGGATAACTGGTCCAAAAATTAGAAACGACCAGAGGTGGGTGTTTAAGCAAATTCAGCCTTCCGGCGTCCCTTTCGGGAACATTCGACTATTTTTGACAAAACGGCACCGCCCGACTTATTGATGAAAAATTAAAATTTGACATTTTTGGTAATTTTCGCAAAATGGGAAGTTGGGCCCGAAGAGGGTTGCCTACGTATCTCACACCCTGTGAGAATCAAACCGGCGTAGTTCGCTAAGAAAATAACTAATTTCGAAACCAGGATTCTTTTCTTTTGTTTTTCAAATAAATCAAAATAAAACAATTCCCTTTTTTTTCTTTTTCTTTTTTTTCAAAATTTCAGTAGAGTTTCGACGCTATTTGGACAATGGTTTTTTTTTTCAAAAATAGGTAATTAACTCTCTACACTGCTATTTTTTTTTTCTCTCTCTTTTTTTTCTTTTCAAATTTTCCCGATGTTCACGGCCGGTCAGCATGCAAGTCCAAGGCAAATAAAATGCGTAAAGCAAACAGGATGCAGCAAGATGGTCTTTTTCGTTTCAGATCCCCTGTCCTAGACGGACCCAACCCCTGTGTTGAGTCCTCTAAGTCAAATGCAGTTTGATGCAAATAAGCGTTCCTACTAGGGATCCGGCATGAAGTCAAGTTATTCTAAGTTTTAACCTGGGTTTATTGTTCTAGACCTGGCTTACTCGAGCGGACAACTCGAGCCGAGGATGGGAACTGCGTACCAGTAACCAAAAGATCATCCGATTTTACAACTCCTCTGAATCCTCGCCCTATTTTGGGATATGACCCTAACAGAAAGAAGTCACTACCAGCGTGCACTTCTCGGAGGTGAGAAGAGAAGGTTTCGGCACAGTTTATATATACAATTCAAATAATATCAAAGCGATAAACATTTAGCATATTTAGCAGGAAGATATGTACTAAAATCAGATAAAGCCAAACATAACAATTATTCTAAGCTCGAATTCTTAAACCCTGAACCGAAGTTCTGGGAAGATTTCTCCCCAGTGGAGTCGCCAGAGCTGTCACACCTCCTTTTTACGCTACCGCACCCCCGAAAGGATGTGGTAAAAAGGGTTTCCAATTAAAGGACAATCGAAATGGGATTTGTTATTAAGAAATGGAGTCGCCACTTGAGAGATTTATGGTGTCCCAAGTCACCGGTTTGAATCCCGAATCGATGAAAAAGTTGACTCCGTATTACAGTCTACGAACCAGAAATCCGGATAAGGAATTCTATTAATCCGGGAGAAGGTGTTAGGCATTCCCGAGTTCCATGGTTCTAGCACGGTCGCTTAACTGTCATATTTGGCTTATTTATCTGATTTTAGTACATGTTCAAATATATGTGCATTTTTACCTTTTAACCGATTTTGATTATTATTATTTTATAAGAATTGCAACGTTGTGAAAACACATCTCACCAGAGCTGTCGCACCTCCTTTTTACGCTACCGCACCCCCGAAAGGATGTGGTAAAGGGAGTTTTTCCAATTAAAGGACAATCGAAACGAGATTTGTTATTAAGAAATGGAGTTGCCACTTGAGAGATTTATGGTGTCCCAAGTCACCGGTTTGAATCTCGAATCGAGGAAAACGTTGACTCCGTATTACAGTCTACGAACTAGAAATCCGGATAAAGAATTCTGTTAACCCGGAGAAGGTGTTAGGCATTCCCGAGTTCCGTGGTTCTAGCACGATCGCTCAACTGTCATATTTAGCTTATTTATCTGATTTTAGTACATGTTCAAACCTATGTGCATTTTTACCTTTTAACCTCTTTTGATTATTATTATTTTATAAGAATTGCAACGTCGTGAAAACACATCTCAAACCACGTCACATCAATGTACCCGTGGTTATTGACATATTTCGTCTCCGTTGAGATTTGGATTTAGGTCACATAAATGTGCACCCAAGTTTAGGAAGGTAAAATTATTAAAGACGCTCCTAAAGAGACTAACGCATTAATATTTTTGGGGAAGGCCGTAAAATTCGCTAAACAACCCGTCCCGAAATCTAAGTATTTTAATATATACATTCGACGAGGGCCCCGCAGTTTGTACATTTTATTTGGCGAGGCTCGTCTCGTTTATTATTTAAAGGCAAGCCTAAGCAACTATGATTTTTCTATACTTTTGTCTCTAATCATGAAGAAAAGGTCCTAATTAGTTAACATTAAAAGTTCGGGCTTCAAGTTCAGGTCCGGGTCCAAACAAAAGGGAGCGCCTTTTAGTTTGAACCCGCTTTCTAACTTGAAACCCGCAGAAGGTTATTTGAATATGAGTCACCAGTTGACGAAAGAGTCCAAATCATATAATATGTACATTAATTATGAATTCTAGCTAATATTACTCACACCGGCATTCGAATGATTCATAATTCTAGAAACGGACTTCTATAATTATGAGCAAGGCTTATAGACTGATTCTCAATTCATTTTTAATTATTAACACATGGGGTCCTAGAGTCAATTTGTATGTTATTGTCAACATCCGCAAGTCAGCTAATTACTGAATAACAACTCCCCGGGCATGATGAACAACCTAATACAAAATGACAATCAACAACAGTCCACTTAACCTAAACATGTCCTAATTATACAGGACAGATCATTACAATCCAAATTTCAAGCAGTTCACATCAGTTGGAAGTAATTCTAATTAAGCAAATCCTGTTCTAATACAACTCAACACATTAAAACTAACAACTATGCATCACATGATTGATTATAACTACAAGAGCTAGCTATCACATCCTATAAGATGATTCTACTCCACTGCAGATCCAAAACAAACAAGTAATGCAGCAAAAGAGGCTTGGTCCACACCTCACTTCATTTCAAAAGGCCTGGAGAGCACAAAATGTGTACCTGGAAATGTTTACAAATGGAAGAAGAAGAAAGATCAGCAGCAAGTACCACAGCAACAACATCCAACAGCCAGCAGCAACATCAATCAGGTTCAAACCCAGAAAAGTTGTAAAACCAAACAACAACAGCCAATCCAAACCAGAAACGCACTCAAACCAAAGCACGAAATAACTTGTAAAACCCAACAACAATAGTCAACACCCAAAAGGGACTCAACTGGACTTGGATTAAACTAAAACTAGGCCAACACTTCGATGGAACAGTGTTGACTTATACTCTTCAACAGACTGGTCCTAAGCTCTCAAAGTATTTAACCTTCAGGGATTAAAAGCCAGCCTTCCTCACTCTTAGCTTTTTAGTTTTCCTTAAGTATTTTTCTTTTTGCTCTAAGAATCTGAAAAGTCTCCTATTCCTTTAGGCTCTCAGATTTTCGGAATGTCTCTGTGTGAATCTGTCAGAATGTCTCCTTAATGTCCATTTTTCTCAAATCATTCCTTTTGTATTTATACCCAACTCTTGAACCATTTCCAGCTCCTTTTTTATTTACAGTTGTAAAAGAAAAACCTTTTATTATTACCCCATGTTTTTTACTTTCCAGCTTGTGATATTCCTTTACTATGTGGATTCTTTTAGCTTTTTATTATTAACCTACTGTTTCTGATTTCCAATTAGTAAAGGCACTAGGCCAACCCCTTATTCCTCTTTTTGATTAAATTATTCAAAGATTTAGTGGACCACTGAACATTCAACTGGCAGGCCATGAGCAAATCCACTTAAACTAAACACAATTTCAAACTTCAAATCCCAAACTACCCTCCTGATATTCATGAAACTGCAGCTATAACCAATTCACCTAAATGAACAATCATACCAATTGACCAACTAAACTGATTCTTAATCAAAATCACAGAACATAACAGAACATTAATACTAAACAGAAGTTTCAATCAACAGTTCAAATATCGACCTCAAATTAAATCACACAATGTTACAACAGGATGAAGGATTCGGTGTTTTAGGGGACAAACTAATATAAAACAAGAACAAATGGACACTATGAATACACTGACAAAATTACTGAATTCATACGCGAAGATGATAGACAATGGAAAGAAAAGAATTATGCATCATATAAACTGAAACAATTTAAACCAATAACAACAGCAACAATCATAGTTTTTTAGATTAATTCTTAAACACGAAAAATATAGGGGCAGTGGGGATATACTGAAAGGAGCCCTGAGGCTGAGAACAAAACAGTTGACACCAAATAATTTGACGAGAAATACTAAACTACAAAAATGAATGAATTAATCGACGAAACAATTCATAACATATGTTGATCAATCAGGAGAAAACTGGACCAAAAGAATGGTCCGAAATAGGGGGAAGAACTACTTAATCAGAAATGACGAATATAACGGAATTAATTCAAACAAAGATACAACGAAACATAGACAAGCAAACATATAGAAAGAGAAAAGAAGAAGTTTAAGAAAACTTACTGATTTTCAGATTCTAATAAACATATTCTTCGAAATTGATTTCCAGTTAGTATTATACGCCTATTTCGTCATAAACAGGCTTATAATACTAACTAGAAACCAATTTGACCTTGACAATTTCAAAACAGCCTAGAACCGCTGAACCCTAGATTTACCATTCGGCGAGTTTAACTCGGATTTGAACCAAATTGGTTAAGGATTATAGACGAGGAGGCAAAGGGGATTATTGGGTGTAAGTTTGGGGTCAAACGGACCAACTAGGTTTTTGGGGCTGGTTGGGATTCGAAGGAAACTGGTAGTGGATTGGAGATGAGGAGGTTATGGTGAAGAAGTGGTGTAATTTTGGGGAGATTTGGCCGTCGACCGCCGCCGTAGGCGATTTCTGGCGGGCGGTCGACGGTGTTATGAGGCGGAGGGTGTTGGGGCTGTCTCTGAATGTTAGAGACTGAGAGGGGTGGGGGTTGGATTGGGGGGGTTGGGTAGGAGATGAGGTTTATATACCAGGGGGGAAAAATGATCCTGGCTGTTTGATCAAACGAGATCAACGGCCTGGGTTATTTGCTAATGTGGAGACGACGTTGTTTGGTTTAAGTGGGGGATCAGTTTGAACCGGGTAACGGGTCGGGCTGGATGCGGGTTACAGGGTGAGATGATCTTGGCCGTAGATCATTATCAGATAGACGGCTGAGATCGAACGTGACTTAAAGCGACGTCGTTTGGGCGTGTTGAGAGACCTGATCACTTGGGCCAGATATGGGCGTGATTTGGGCCTGATTTTAATTTCAAAATTGGGCCCAGTTCCGATTTTGCTCTTTATTTCATTTCTTCCTTTTCTTTTATTTTCCTTTTTTTAATTCCTAATTACCAAAATTCTAAATTAAATTGTAAAAACCAAAATTACCTTAGAAAATACTAATTAACCCTTAATGATAATTATCACACAAAAATAAACACCAATTATAAACAAAATCACGCGATTGGACATTAAATGCTAAAAATGCAAAAAACATATTTTTTGTGATTTTTTATTTTTGTAAAACAAACTTAATTACTCCTAATTGTAAAATTAAATCCTAAAATGTAAATGCAACATATTTTTGTATTTTTGTATTAATTTAAAAAAACAAACACGCCCATACAAATGCAAACAATTACCAAAAAATATCAAAATTTTCACCTAATAAAACAAATATTTTTTTTTTGATTTTGTGGGAGTAATTCATGTGAGGCAAAAATCACGTGCTCACAGACCCGAAGAAGATTGTGGCAGTCAAGAACTGGCCTAGACCAACATCAGCTACAGAGATTTAAAGTTTCTTGGGATTGGCAGGCTACTACCGTCGGTTTGTAGAGGGGTTTTCTTCTATTGCAGCCCCGATGACTAGGTTGACCCAGAAGGGTGCCCAGTTCAGATGGTCAGACGAGTGTGAGGCGAGGTTTCAGAAGCTCAAGACAACTCTGACTACGGCACCGGTGTTGGCTTTGCCCACAGGATCAGGGCCTTATACAGTCTATTGTTATGCTTCCCGTATTGGGCTTGGTGCATTTTTGATGCAGGGTGCCAAGGTTATTGCCTATGCTTCGAGACAGTTTAAGATTCATGAGAAGAACTATCCAGTGCATGATTTAGAGTTGGCAGCTATTGTTCACGCCTTGAAGATTTGGAGGCACTATTTGTATGGTGTGGCATGTGAGGTGTTCACTGACCACAAGTGTCTTCAGTACTTGTTCAAGCAGAAGGAGTTGAATTTGAGGCAGAGGAGGTGGTTCGAGTTATTGAAAGATTATGATGTCACCATTTTATATCATTCGGGGAAGGCCAATGTGGTGGTTGACGTTTTGATTAGAAAGTCAGGCAGTATGGGCAGTCTTGCTTATATTCCAGTCAGTCAGAGACCGCTTGCTTTGGATGTTCAGGACTTAGCCAATCAGTTCGTGAGACTGGACGTTTCGAAGCCCAGTCGTGTGTTGGCTTGCACAGTCGCTCGTTCTTCATTATTGGAGCATATCCGTGATCGATAATTTGATGATCCCTATTTATGTGTCGTCAGAGACATGGTGCAGCGCAGAGGTGCGCAGCAGGTTACCTTAGATACGAATGGAGTTTTGAGATTGCAGGGGCGAGTATGTGTGCCTAATGTGGATGGACTGTGAGAGTTGATATTGTAGGAGGCTCATAGTTCCCGGTACTCTATTCATCCGGGCGCCGCAAAGATGTATCAGGATTTGCGGCAGCATTATTGGTGGCGTAGGATGAAGAAGGATATTGTAGCATATGTGGCCCATTGTTTGAACTGTTAGCAGGTTAAGTACGAGCACCAGAGGCTTGGTGGGTTGTTTCAGAGGATTGAGCTTCCTGAGTGGAAGTGGGAGAGGATCACTATGGACTTCGTTACCGGACTTCCATTGACTCGGAAGAAGTTTGATGCGGTTTGGGTCATTATGGATAGGCTGACCAAGTTAGTGCATTTCATTCCTGTGGTATTCTCCTATTCATCTGAGAGATTAGCTGAGATTTATATCCGGGAGATTATTTGCCTTCATGGTTTGCTGGTATCTATCATTTCGGACCGGGATACGCAGTTTACCTCACACTTCTGGAGAGCAGTTCAGCGAGAGTTGGGACTACGGCTTGAGTTGAGCAGAACATTTCATCCCCAGACAGACGGTTAGTCTGAGCGGACTATTCATATTTTGGAGGATATGCTTCGAGCTTGTGTTATTGACTTTGGAGGTTCGTGGGATCAGTTCTTGCCTTTAGCGGAGTTTGCCTACAACAATAGCTACCAATCGAGCATCCAGATGGCTCCGTACGGGGCCTTATTTGGTAAGCGGTGTCGGTCTTTGGTTGGGTGGTTAGAGCCGAGAGAGGCTCGATTGATAGGTACGGATTTGGTTCAGGAGGCCTTGGACAAGGTCAAGATCATTCAGGATAGGCTTCATTCGGCTCAGTCCACGCAAAAGAGCTATGCAGATCGTAAGGCTCAAGATGTAGCTTTCATGGTCAGTGAGCGGGTATTGCTCCGAGTGTCGCCTATGAAGGGCGTGATGAGGTTTGGGAAGAAGGGCAAGCTTAGCCCTAGATTCATTGGTCCATTTGAGATTCTGGATCGGGTGGGAGAGGTGGCTTATAGACTTGCATTGCCGCCTAGCTTATCAACCGTGCATCCAGTTTTTCATATATCCATGCTTCGGAGGTATCACGGAGATCCAGCTCACGTGTTAGATTTCAGCACTGTCCAGTTGGACAAGGACTTGTCTTACGAGGAGGAGCCAGTAGCTATTCTGGACTGGTAGGTTTGTCAGTTGATATCCAAGAGTTTTCCTTCTATTCGCGGTCAGTGGAGAGGTCAGCCTCCTGAGGCATCGACCTTGGAGTCCGAGTCTGATATGCGGAGCCGTTATCTTCATCTATTTCCCGACTCAGGTACTTCTTTCTTTGTCCGCTCAAGGATGAAGGGTTGTTTTAGAGGTGGAGAATGTGATGACCCTTTTTCTTTGTCATTCCGTGCTTCTGAGGGCTCGATAACCTCATTTAGGCTTGCCTCGATTTGCGTGCAAAGTTCGAGCGCGTAGCCGGAAAGCCTAAATGTGAAATTCTATGAAAAATGCTAAAATTTGGTATTAAAATGAATAAGTTTGACTTTTGTCAGCATTTTGGGTAAACGGACCTGGACCCGTGATTTGACGGTCCTGGAGGGTCTGTAGAAAAATATGGGACTCGGGCATATGTCCGAAATAGAAATCCGAGGTCCCGAGCCCAAGAAATGAATTTTTAAAAGAAATTATTTTTCTGAAATTGTTAAAGAAAATAGAAGTGAAAATTTTGTAGAACGTGTTATTATCGGGCCCATATTTTTGTTCCGGCGCCCGGTACAGGTCTTATATATGTTTTAAGATATTTCTATAAAGTTTGGTTGAAATCGGACGTCGTTTGCCGTCTTTCAGACCTAAAACTCTAAATTTGAAAGTTTATGAAGTTTGAAGAAAAACTAGTGATTTTGAGGTTTGATTCATTGATTTTGATGTTATTTTGGCAATTTGATCGCACAATTAAGTTCGTAAGATGTTGTTGAGTTAGGGTATGTGATTGGTTAGGAGCCCCGAGGGCTCGGTAGTGTTTCGAAGGTGTTCCGGGAAGTTTTGGAACTTAGAAAAGTTGCAGAAATTCTGCAATAGCTGCCCAGGTGTCTTCTTCTTCGCGTTCACGCCCTCTCTCCCGCGTTCGCGATGCCTTTGATTTTCTTCCTTCATAATCGTGTATCTGTTCTCGCGTTCGCGTAAGTCTATGGCACCCCTTCAGCGCGTTCGCGTAATGCCTCACGCGTTCGCGTAGGCCAAACTTTGGACCCTAGTATTTTTCGTCTTTGCGTTCGCACTTCCCCACTCGCGAACGCGATGGTTGTCAACTTCTTCCCTTCGCGAACGCATAAGGTAATTTCGCCCAGCGATTTTTAAGTTGTAAAAACATAACCATTTCAGGACCAACTTCGAATTCATAACTCCTTCTTCTCCACACCTCTTGGGGCGACTTTTGAAGCGATTCTTCACCAAAACTCTGTGGGTTAGTAATCCTTTACTTGCTTCCTTTCATTTCCTTCAACATCTATTGAAATCCTAGGCCTAAATCATGTAATTTAGGGTAGAAATTGGGGGAAATGGGTAGGGTTAGGGATTTTCGATTTTTCTTGATTTAGACCTCGTTTTGGGGTCGAATTTGGGAACAAATTGTATATTTGGGCTCGTGGGTGAATGGGGGATTTGATTTTGGTCCGAGCCTCGTGTTTTGACCAAGTGGGCCCGGGGCGATTTTGGAATTTTTGGGAAGAAAAGCATGGAAACCTATAATTATACATTGGGGTTGATTTGTTTAGCATATATTGATATTATGAAGTCCTTATTGTATAGATTTGACTGAGTTGGAGCCGAATTCGAGAGGGAAAGCGGTCGTTGTGGATTGATTTAGCCGTGAATTTTGAGGTAAGTGTTTGGTTTAACCCTAGCATGAAGGAATAGGAGTTGAGTCTTGTTTGCTACTTGCTAATTGATCGAGTACGATGTATAGGCATGGTGACGAGTATCTATATATTGGTGTCTAGCATGACCGTGAGTCCTTATTCGCGAATAGTTGGTTGTTGTTATGCCTTCCATGCCTAATTGACAACTTCTATATGTTGTAAAGGCCTTGTGATAGAAATTGTGATCTTGGAACTTCGTGGAGCTTGGGTTGAAGTGATATTGTGAAGTACGAAATGAAAGTGAAAGAAAGAGAAGAGTTAATGATTTATTCCCTTGCCGGGACGTTGTGGTTTTAGATGTAGTACCCTTGCCGGATTTTTATTTGTTTGTTTGTGTACCCTTGCCGGGGCTTCCATTCTTGTTTTATTATTTTCCCTTGCCCTTGTTTGGGATTGTTGATTGGGTAAGGGAGAGAGTTAAAGCACGAAGGATAATGTTGTGCATTAAATGATGTGGATCGGGTTGCGCGCCGCAACAATATTAAATGATATGGATCAGGTTGCGCGCCGCAACAATGTTAAATGGTATGGATCGGGTTGCATGCCGCAACAATGATATTTGTGGATCGGGTTGCATGCTGCAACAGTATTGATATATATTGGGATCAGGTTGCACGCCGCAACAATTATTGATACCAGTCTGTTTATTTGGATATTTGGTTTTTGTCCGCTGTAGATTCCAAGCTGTCCTTAGATTGTTATTCTGGATTTACTATTCATATTGTTATCTCCCCACAGCATGCTCCCCTTCCCATATTGCTCACTTGTCTTGTATTTTTGATTCCGCCGTATATGTATATAATTGAACAGGTTTATATGGTAGCCTAGTCTAGCCTCGTCACTACTTTGCTGGGGTTAGGCTAGGCCCTTACCAGCACATGGGGTCGGTTATCCTGATGGTACACTTTGTGCTATTTGCACAGGTCCAGGTTTCAAGCAGCAGCAACAGCAGTTTTAGCACGGGAGCAGGCCTTCATTCCGTCGAGACACCGAGGTAGCCTTGCAGGCGTCCGCAGGCTCGGCGTCTCCTCTATCTTTACATTAGACTTTCATCTCATTATACTCGAGATAAACAGATTTATGTTTCTTTCAGACTTTGTATTTGGTACTTCTTACATGTTCATGAGAGTGTGACTCCAGTTCTTGGGTAGAGATACATGTTGAAATTCCGTATTTTATTCAGCTATCTAAATTTTAGACTTCCGCTTATGATTTTAATTCTGTTGCTTTTATTTTAATATTGTTAATTATTAAAAAGGAACATGTGTTTAATTGAACAGTAAGTAAATTTGGCTTGCCTAGCTTCTATGAGTAGGCACCATCATAACTCCCAAGGGTGGGAAATCAGGGTCGTGACACCGGGGGCCTCGGTGTGATTTCGGATGGTTAACGGGAAGTGTTTGGACTTGTGCAATTTCAGGTTTTGCAGTTGCTGGTATTTTCGCACCTGCGGTATCGCAGCTGCATGAATGGAATCGCAGAAGTGGAGAGGTTGTGGAAGGCATGGGACCGCAGATGCGGATGAAGGGCCGCACCTGTAGAGCCACAGATACGGCTATTGGACCGCAGATGCGGTAGGCGGAGTTTAATGAATTTCCGTAGATGCAGAATATTGACCACAGAAGCGGGTAATTGACCACAAATGCAGTTATGACTGGACAGAAGTATTTAAGGTTCTTCTTCGTGAATTTTGAAGGGTTTATTCATTTTAACTTCGGATTTGGTGACTTTTGGACGATTTTGGAGAGGTATTTCAAGGAGCTTCGATAAGGTAAGGATTTTGGACCTAAAACACAATTCTATGGTGTTATTTCATGAATTAGGACTGAAAATTTAAGGAATTAATAGACAAAAAATGGAGGTTTAGGGCTTGAACTTAAGAGAGCTAAAATTAAGGATTTGAAGGGTCAATTGAACTCCGATTCTTGTGTTTTTGATATGTATAAACTCGTGGGGAGATAAGGAATCTAATGATATGAAAATTCCTGAGTTTCAAGAAGTGGGCCCGGGGCTCGGGTTTGTTAATTTCGGGATTTTTGATATTTTTCGATTGTTTTCGATTGGGTTTTGTTCCCTTAACATATTGTAACATATTCTTTGTGGTTTTGGTCTGATTTGACACGCGGAGAGGCCAATTTGAGAGGCAAGGGCATAGCGAGCTAGAGTTTTGGCCAGCTTGAGGTGAGTAATGAATGTAAGTGGTGTCCTTAGGGTTTGAAATCCCGAATTTGCACATCGTAGTGCTAGACTAAGGTGAGACACGTACTTGATGATGAGCGCGGGGTCATTTACTATTGGAGATTAGGACTTGGTCCCCTCGAGGGGTGTTTTACCACGTAATTGATTGAATCTTATTTGATATCATTATTATTTGGACTAATTGTCATAATTGGGCTTCGTGCCAACTATTTGAACACTTCGGGGATTGCTATCACTGTTTTCTCACTATTTTGATATATTGCTTGAATTCAATCCTATTGTTTAATACTATTTTACAACTCAGTCACTTTTTCTCAGATTTGAAACTTAAATGATATTTCTAATAATGTTTTGGGCTTAGAACTACTATTTTATTATCACCCGAGAGGCTTATATGATTTCTGGACTGAGCATGGGATCAGGCTGCGCGCCGCAGCAGTATCATATTGATATTGATATGAGGCTGAGGGCCTAGTTGATGCCACGAGATGGCTTGTTATTGCTCTTGGGCCGTAAGGGGCCCCTCCCGGAGTCTGCACACCCCTAGTGAGCGCCGTCGACGATAAATAAATGGATCGGGATGCACGCCGCAGCTGGTACTAGAGGGTACCGTATTATGTGTTTATTTTTCCTTCTATATCTATCACTTAATTGCTTAATTGCTTTAGCATTTCTACATTTTGATTTCATTATTTTATTGATTTCATTCCACTTGTTTTTAACTACCGCATTATAGATTACTTTGTGTATTCCATAATTTCTTATTCTCAGTCATTATTTATGCGTATTACTCACTAGGTCGGAGTACTCACATTACTTCCTGCACCTTGTGTGCAGATCCAGGTGCATCTGAGGCTGAGTGAGGATTTTCTGTTGAGCAACACATATCCGGGAGCATCGAGGTAGATGCAATGGCGTCCGCAGTCTTGATCTCTCCCTTCTATCCTTTGTTTTTATTTTGTATTCCCCTAGAGTGACATGTATTAGATTGGTAAATCTGTATTAGAGGCTCACACTTGTGACACCGGATCTTTTTGGCTATGTAGAAGAATTATTTATTTGAAATTCTGCATGTTTAACTCTTATTTCAGACTTCTAGTATTATAACTTGGTAATTTATCTGCGTTAGTCAATAATGAACTATATGAGAATTGGGTTAAGGTTGTTAATTGGTCAGGCTTGCCTAGCAGTGTGTTGGGCGCCATCACGACCGGGGTTGGGGTCGTGACAAGTTGGTATCAGAGCCTAGGTTACTTGGTCTTGCAATTCATGAGTTTGTTTAGTAGAGTCTCGCGGATCGGTACGGAGACATCTGTATTTATCCTCGAGAGGCTTCAGAACCTTTAGGAAAAACTTCATCTTCTTGAAATTCTTGTCGTGCGAACTTGTTGATTCGAGTACTAAACTTCTCTTTATTCTATTCTCTCATAGATGGTGAGGACTCGCGCTACCGGACGAGGCAAACGACCCCCAGTACAACCCACTAAGGCCATCAGAGGTAATGGACACAGTCGTGGTCGTGGCAAAGCAGCCGGGGCAGCACCTGTCGGTCCACCAGTTGCCCCAGCTCAGGATCAGTCTCCAGCTGCAGATACTCCGGCAGCACCTGTTCAGGCACCAACTGTGCCTATCGTGATTTCGGGTCTTCAGGAGGCCTTGGCACAGATCTTATCAGTTTGCACTAGCCTGGCTCAGGCAGTTTCAGCCACCATAGCAGCAGCTACTTCACAGGACGGAGAGGCAATTAGACCCCCGCTGCTCGAACATCTGAGCAGGTAGTGCAGGGATTTCAGATGCCGGGAGTACCTCCAGCTCAACCGGTTGCACCAGTTCAAGAGTTCGTAGTTCCATCTATGCCAGATGATGAGCAGCACTGTCTTGAGAGGTTTGGTAGGCTCAAGCCTCCGGTATTCAGTGGCGCTGGGGGTGAGGATGCCCAGGGTTTTCTTGACAAGTGTCAGCATATACTCCGTACAACAGGGATTCTTGAGTCGAGTGGTGTGGCATTTACCACCTTCTAGTGCTCGGGGGCTACTTTTACTTGGTGGGAGGATTTTGAGAGGCGTAGGTCTATCGGTGTAGCAACTCTTTCTTAGAAGCAGTTCTTCGCTCTCTTCTTGGAAAAGTATGTACCGCAGTCCCACAGAGAGGAGCTGTGTAGACAGTTCTAGTGGTTGACGCAGGGAGATATGACCGTGACCCAGTATGAGATGAGGTTTTCACAGTTGGCCCATCATGCTTTTTTTATGATTCTGACTAATCGCGAGAGGATCAGGAGATTTGTGGATGGCCTTAACTACCATCTCTGTATTCTGATGACTAGAGAGAGAGTATTGGGTGCTACGTTCGAGGAGGTGGTCAATATTGCTTGTGAGATTGAGATGGTTCACCATAGAGAGCGAGAGGTTAGGGAGTCCAGGAGGCCTCGGGGATCGGGCAGTTTTAGTGGTGCTCCGTCTAGGGACCATTTCCAGCATGGTAGAGGACGTTCTTTCAGGCCTGCTCAGTCAGCCTTTCCAGAGTATCGTGGGGCATCTTTAGGCCGTGGTCATCATGGGTCTCAACAGGGCCAGTCTTCACTTAGTGCCCTCCCAGCTCACAGTTCATCTCTTGCCCCATCAGCTCAGGGTTCTTTTGTGCTGAGTGCATCTGCTAGTCACTCCGGTGCTAGTCACCCCATCTCCAGCACCGGGTAGTTGTTATGAGTGCGGAGAGTTTGGGCATATGAGGAGGCAATGTCCCCGACTTCGTGGTGGTCAGTCTCAGTAGAGGGATCAACCATCGACTTTTGCACCAGTTACTTCATCACCCGCCCAGCCAGCCAGGGGTGGAGGTCAGGTAGGGAGGGGTCGCCCTAGAGGTGGAGGTCGATCAGGCGGTGGCCAGGCTCGTTTTTTTGCTATTCCAGGCAGGACAGATGCCATCACTTCAAACGCTGTCATTACATGTATTATTTCAGTCTGCCACAGAGATGCCTCCGTATTATTTTATCCCGGTTCCACCTATTCGTATGTGTCTTCATATTTTTCTTGTTATTTGGGTACAACCTGGGAGTCTCTTTCTTTACCTGTTCATGTGTCTACCTCGATGGGTGATACTGTTGTCGTGGACCGTGTGTACCGGTCATGTGTCGTAATTATTGGGGGTCTGGAGACCCGAGTTTGTCTATTGCTATTTATCATGTGGACTTTGATGTTATTTTGGGCATGGATTGGTTATATCCGTGTCATGCTATTCTAGACTGTCATGCTAAGACAATCACTTTTGCTATGCCGGGTGTAGATCGAGTGGTGTGGTGTGACTGACTATGTTCCGAGTAGAGTGATATCTTTCTTGAAGACCCAGCGTATGGTTGGGAAGGGTTGTCTGTCATATTTAGCCTTTGTGCGGGATGTTGGAGCTGAGACTCCTAGCATTGATTCTGTTCCAGTTGTGAGGGATTTTCCCGATGTATTTCCTGCAGACCTACCGAGCATGCCACCGGACAGGGATATTGATTTTTGTATTGATCTGGTTCCAGGAACTCAGCCCATTTCTATTCCGCCATTTTGTATGGTACTAGCGGAGTTGAAAGAATTGAAGTAGCAGCTTTAGGAACTCCTAGATAAGGGGTTCATTCGGCTGTGTCACCATGGGGTGTGCCGGTTCTGTTTGTGAAGAAGAAGGATGACACAATGAGAATGTGCATTGACTATAGGCAATTGAACAAAGTAACAGTGAAGAACAAGTATCCCCTGCCTCGTAATGATTATTTATTCGACCAGCTTCAGGGAGCGAGGGAGTTCTCTAAGATTGATCTCCGTTCGGGCTATCACTAGTTGAGAATCAGGGATTCAGATATTCCTAAGACTGCTTTCAGGACTAGATATTGTCACTATGAGTTTCTTGTCATGTCTTTCGGGCTGGCTAATGCTCCAGCAGCGTTCATGCATCTGATGAACATTGTATTTTGGCCTTATCTGGATTCTTTTGTTACCGTGTTCATTGATGATATTCTGGTATACTCGCATAGTCAGGAGGAGCACGCGGAGCATTTGCGAGTGGTATTGCACAGATTGAGGGAGGAGAGCAAAGTTCTCCAAGTGTGAGTTTTGGCTCGCTTTAGTGGCTTTCTTGGGACACGTGGTGTCTAGCGATGGTATTCAGGTTGATTCAAAGAAGATAGAGCTAGTTCAGAGTTGGCCAAGACCGTCCTCAGCCATAGAGATTCGTAGCTTCCTTGGTTTGGCGGGTTATTATCGCCGGTTGTTCAGGGTTTTTCCTCTGTTGCATTGCCATTGACCAAGTTGACTCAGAAGGGTGCTCCGTTTGCATGGTCGAATGAGTGCGAGGAGAGCTTTCAGAAGCTTAAGACAACTTTGATCACATCTCCAGTATTGGTTTTGCCATCAGCTTCGGGTTCATATACCATATATTGTGATGCTTCGCGAGTTGGGATTGGCTGTGTATTAATGCAGGAGGGTAGAGTTATTGCTTATGCTTCTCGTCAATTAAATCCCCATGAGAAGAACTACCCTGTTCATGATTTGGAGTTGGCTGCTATAGTTCATGCATTGAAGATATGGAGGCACTACTTGTATGGCGTATCTTGTGAGGTATTCACTGATCATCGCAGTCTTCAGCATTTGTTCAAGCAAAAGGACCTTAATTTGAGGCAATGGAGGTGACTAGAGTTGCTTAAGGATTATGATATTACTATTCTGTATCATCCGGGAAAGGCCAACATAGTGGCCGATGCTTTGAGCCGAAAGGCAGTGAGTATGGGGAGCTTGGCGTACATTCTAGTTGAGGAGAGGCCATTTGAAGTTGATATTCAGTCCTTGGCCAATTGGCTTGTAAGATTAGATATTTCGGAGCCCAGCCAGGTGTTAGCTTGTGTGGTTTCTCGGTCTTCCTTATATGATCACATCAGAGAGCGCTGGTATGATGATCCACATTTGATTGTCCTTAAGGATAGGGTTCAGCATGATGATGCCAGAGATGTGACCATTGGTGATGATGGTGTGTTGAGGATTCAGAGCCAGATTTGCGTGCCCAATGTGGATGGGCTTCGGGAGTTGATATTGGAGGAGGACCATAGCTCACGTTATTCCATTCATCTAGGTGCCACGAAGATGTATCAGGATCTTAGACAGTACTATTGGTGGCGGAGGATGAAGAAAGATATTGTGGAGTTTGTAGCTCGGTGTCTCAATTGTCAACAAGTAAAATATGAGCATCAGAGACCGGGTGGCTTGCATCAGCATATGGTTATTCCCGAGTGGAAGTGGGAGAGGATCACTATGGATTTTTTTATCGGACTCCCATGGACATTGAAGAAGTTCGATGCTATTTGGGTGATTGTAGAGAGGCTAACCAAGTTTGCGCACTTCATTCCTATCTATACTACTTATTCTTTGGAGCGGCTGGCAGAGTTATATATTCGGGAGAGTGTTCGGTTGCATGGTGTCCAGTTTCCATCATATAACATCGGGGCACTCAGTTTACTTCCCAGTTTTGGAAGTCTATTCAGCGAAAGATAGGCACTCAGGTGTAGTTGAGCACAGCTTTTCACCCTCACATGGACAGGCAGTCCGAGCGTACAATTCAGATATTGGAGGATATGTTACGCGCCTATGTTATTGATTTTGGATGGTCATGGGATCAGTTTCTACTGCTTGCAGAGTTTGCTTATAACAATAGCTACCAGTTGAGTATTCAGATGGCTCTGTATGAGGCTTTGTACGGGAGGCGGTGTAGATCTCCAGTTGGTTTGTTCGAGCTCGGTGAGGCTAGGCTACTGGGGACAGATTTGGTCCAGGGTGCTTTGGATAAAGTGAAGGTAATTCAGGAGAGACTTCATACGGTGCAGTCGCGGCAGAAGAGTTATACGGACTGGAAGGTTCGAGATGTATCCTACATGGTTGGTGAGAAGGTCCTGTTAAAGGTTTCGCCCACGAAGGGTGTTATGAGATTCGGGAAGAAAGGAAAGTTGAGTCTGCGATTTATTGGGCCTTTTGAGGTACTTCGGAGGATTGGGGCGGTGGCTTATGAGCTTGCCTTGCCACCTAGCTTGTCGAGCGTGCATCCAGTTTTTCATGTTTCTATGCTCCGAAAGTATATTGGAGACCTGTCCCATGTTCTTGATTCAGTACGGTATATTGGAGACCCATCCCATGTTCTGGATTCAGTACGGTATAGTTGGGGGTGATTTGACTTATGATATAGAGCAGCAACCATTATGGTGCGTCAGGTTCGAAAATTGATATCAAAGGATGTAGCATCAGTGAAGGTGCAGTGGAGAGGTCGGCCCGTGGAGGAGGCTACCTGGGAGACCGAGCGGGAGATACGAAGCCGATATCCTCACCTGTTTGAGGCTTCAGGTATGTTTCTTGACTCGCTCGAGTTCGAGCGTTTGTTTATGTTGAGGAGGATGTGACGATCCGACCCGTCATCTCATAAGTTACCACTCCGTTTTCCCCCATTTTTTGCTTCTTTATGCTTCATTATTCGTGTCTTGTGTGATCGAGTTGGTTTGGAGAGGTATTGGTAGGAAATGAGATACTTAGTCTCTTTAACGAAGGCTGAGTTTGGAAAAGTCAACCAGATGATGACTAATGCGTTAGAGGGCTCGGATGTGATTTCCGTTGATTCGGTTAGCTTCGGGGGATGATTTGTGACTTAGGAGTGTGATCGGAAGTGGTTTTGGAGGCCCGGTATAGAATTAGACTTGAATTGGCAAAGTTAATATTTTGACGAATTCCGATTGATAGGTGAGATTTTGATCCGAGGGTCGGAATGGAATTTCGAGAGTTGTTGTAGCTTCCTTATGTGATTTGGGATGTGTCCGGAAACTTTTGGGTCATTCGTAGGTGATTTGGTTGGGTTTTTGAACAAATGCGTGTTTCGAAAGTTTTAGAAGAACTTAGGCTTGAATTCTATGTAATTGGATGGTTTTGGTGTTGTTTGAGGTGTTTTGATGGTTGGGTCAAGTTTGAATGAGGTTTTAGGATGTATTGGTGCTTTTAGTTGAGGTCCCGGGGGCCTCGGGGTGATTTGGGATGGCTAACGGGAAGAGTTTGGACATGTGCAATTTCAAGTTTTGCTGTTGCTGGTATTTTCGTACCTGCGGCTGGGGAACCGCATGTGCGGTATCGCGGATGCGTGAATGGCATCACAGAAACGGAGAGGTCGTGGAAGGCCTGGGAAAGCAGATGCAGATGAAGGACCGCACCTGCGTAGCCGCAGATGCGGCTATTGGAGCGCAGATGCGGTAGGCGGAGTTTAATGAATTTCCACAGATGCGGAATATTGACCACATAAGCGGTACCGCAGAAGCGGGTAATTGAACGCAGATGCAGTTATGACTGGACAGAAGTATTTAAGGTTCTTCTTCGCGAATTTTGAAGGGTTTATTCATTTTAACTTCGGACTTGGTGACTTGTTTCTAGAGTTTTGGCCGACTTGAGGTGAGTAATGAATGTAAATAATGTCCCGAGGGTTTGAAACCCCGGATTTGCACATCGTAGTGCTATATTGAGGCGAGACACGTGCTTGATGATGAGCGCGGGGTCATTTACTATTGGAGATTGGGACCTGGTCCATCCCGAGTGATGTTTTACCATGTAATTGATTGAAACTTATTTGATATCATTGTTATTTGGACTAATTGTCATAATTGGGCTTCGTGCCAACTATTTGAACCCTTCGGGGTTTGCTATCACTGTTTTCGCACTATTTTGATATATTGCTTGAACTCAGTCCTATTGTTTAATACTGTTTTACAACTCTGCCACTTTTTCTCAGATTTGAAACTTAAATGATATTTCTAATGATGTTTTGGGCTGAGAACTACTATTTTATTATGGACAGAGAGGCTTATGTGATTTATGGACTGAGCATGGGATCGGGCTGCGCGCCGCATTAGTATTATATTGATATTGATATGAGGTCGAGGGCCTAGTTGATACCACGAGATGGCTTGTTATTGCACTTGGGCCGTAAGGGGCCCCTCCCGAAGTCTACACACCCCCAATGAGTGCCGTCGACGATAAATAAATGGATCGGGCTGCACGCCGCAGCGGGTACTAGAGGGTTTCGTATTATTTGTTGATTTTTCCTTTTATATCTGTCACTTAACTTAATTGTTGTAGCATTTCTACATTTGAATTTTATTGTTTTATTGATTTCATTCCACTTGTTTTTAACTTCCGCATTATAGATTACTTTGTGTATTCCATAATTTCTTATTCTCAGTCATTATTTATACTTATTACTCACTAGGTCGGAGTATCACATTACTCCCTGCACCTTGCGTGCAGATCAAGGTGCATCTGAGGCTGAGTGAGGATTTTCTATTGAGCAGCACATATCCGGGAGCATCGAGGTAGCTGCAATGGCATCCGCAACCCTGATCTCTACCTTCTATCCTTTGTTTTTTATTTCATATTCCCCTAGAGTGACATGTATTAGATTGGTAAACCTGTATAAGAGGCTCAGACTTGTGACACTAGATCTTTTGGGCTGTGTAGAAGAATTATTATTTGAAATTCTGCATTTTAACTCTTATTTCAGACTTCTAGTATTATAACTTGATAATTTACCTGCATTAGTCAATAGTGAACTGTATGAGAATTGGGTTAAGGTTATTAATTGGTCAGGCTTGCCTAGCAGTGTGTTGAGCGTCATCACGACTGGGGTTGGGGTCGTGACAGAAACCATAATTCAGCTCCATCGACCTAGCACACACAAGTCTTCCTTTTGCTAGGGAAATTTGTCAAACACGTTGGCCGCATAAATTAACTTTAAAAATATCCAACGAACAGAGGTTAACTAACAAATGCCCACCAAATTCCGTTAGCAACAGGGCACATTTAAGAAAAGAAGCAAGAACTACCACAAAAAAAAAAATAATTCTCCACAACTGTAATGCACATACCAAAGATAACATGAAACTGAAATTGAGAAATTAAGGCATATTGATAAGAAATCATTTGACTACAGATCCCATTAGAAATTAAAAGGTACAAAAGGATCAAGACTAAATTTGCAGGTGCAAACTACGGTAAACCAACTCTCACTATTCATATCAAGACATAGCGAACACATGCAACGCAAAATACGATATATTCAAAGTCACAAAGCACTAAACCTCGAAATTTTACATTGATGATTGAAACATACACATGACTTATAAAACACAGGAAATCGAAGATTCACTAATGAAATCCACCAAAAACGAAGCAAAAAAGAAAGAGGAAGAAGAAAAAGAACCCACCGGAGAACTGAGCAAATAAACAAAAACATTTCCTCTCAGATTCAACATCTTCTGATGAAAATAGTGAAGGCTCAAGAGGAAGAGAAAGAGCAGCAGGAAAAATGAATAAAAGCGGAGAACTGAATGAAGATGATGGTCAGAATGTTAGTAGCTTCTGGAATAGTGAGGGCCCAATATAAACGTAGAAAGAATGCAATTACCATTAAACCCACAATTGGCAAAACTTTTAAGTCATAGAGGGCAGGGGCATAATTGACAAAACATAAAGCAAATAATTTTTTTGAAACCCCGAACTTACCCATGTTCGTACTTCGTTCGTACAGCTTAACTCTCACTTCTAAATAATGGTAAAATAGATGATAACGCAATTAGATGCACAACCAAGATTTAAACTTCATGTTTAACTTTTAAGGTTCTTAGCATTGAACCCATCATATTTTTTAAAATTATGGGTTCATATCTACTATGATTCACAATTTCAAAAAAAATTTACACGTAAATTTATGCTCTATGTGGAAAATTATGAATTCAATTGAGCACGTTCATATAACGTTACATCCATCCCTCACCATAATAGGGTGAGGGTGATTGTCTTGGCAGAAAACAGTGGCATATATATTGTTTATATAGCATTGGAATATACTAAAAGTTGTTGTTTGCTTGCTTGATTGGGAAGAAAATTCTAATTCTTATTGTTCTTCTTAGAACTAATGAGAATGATTTCTTGAAAATGTTGTCGTCCAAAGAGTTTTAATTCGTTACTTCTTTGAGAGAAATGAAGATATAAAGGAGATCAAGAGGAATACGCATGTTAGTCAAAATAGAGAGTTGTCACAGACAGGCGGAAGCTCGGAGTTTAAGATGATAGGCGCACTTTTGTGAAGAGGTGAATCTAAAATTTATATTTGACGTGTTTAACTTTAGTCTTTTACTATGAATCGATTACACTTTTAAAATTATAGGTTCAAAATGCTATTTTAGTTAACTTTTAGTGATTTTCATACACACACACAAAAGAATAAAATCGTCCGAAGTGAGATTTGATGTGACGAACCAAAGGGCCATCACCTGTTTTTAATTAATTCTGTACTTCCGAGGCCTTTAAAACCTTATTTAGAGTCGCCTCGATTTGCATGCGCAACCCAGACACATAGCCGAAAAGTTTAAATATGAAATTCTGTGAAAAATGCTAAGATGTGATATTAAAATGAATAAATTTGACCTTGGTCTATTGTTTGGGTAAACGGACCCGGACCCTTGATTTGACGGTCCCGGAGAGTCCGTAAGAAAATATGGGACTCGGACGTATTCCTAGAATCGAATTCCGAGGTTCTGAGCCAGAGAAATAAATTTTTAAAAGAAATTGTTTTTCTGAAATTATTAAGGAAAAATTAAAATGATATTTCATCGGAACGTGTTGGTATCGGGCCCGTATTTTGGTTCTGGCACCCGGTACAGGTCTTATATGTGAATTAAGATATTTCTGTGAAGTTTGGTTTAAATCAGATGTCGTTTGATGTGTTTCGGACTTGAAATCCTAAATTTGGAACTTGATGAAATTTTGAAAAAATGCTCTGAATTTGAGGTTTAATTTGTTGATAATGATGTTATTTAGGCGATTTGATTGAACGGTTAAGTTCGTATGATGTTGTTGAGTTAGTTCATGTGTTTGGTTAGGAGACCCGAAGGCTCGGGTGTGATTCAGATGTGTTTCGGAGTTGTTTTAGCCTTGGAAAAGTTGCAGAAAAATGCTGTCATCTGTGTACAGTGATTTCCTCTATGCGATAAGAAAGGTCACGATCACATAGAGCAAACTTCAGGGGTTCTCAAATCCTTCTATGCGATCGCATTCTCCTCTCCGCGATCGCGTTGTGTAAAGCCTCAGCTTTCATTTTTCTTCTATGTGATCGCGTGTTATTGTTTGCGATCACAGTGCTCAGCAATTCTACCCTAGGCGATCGCAACCTGTTGTCCGCGATCGTAGTGCCCAGCAAACCTTACCTTATGCGATCGCAATCTGTTATCCGCGATCGCGCAGAACAAATTCGCCCAGTTATTTTAATTCTCCAAAACAGAACCATTACGTGACTTTTGAAGCATCTTTTCACCATTAACTCGTGGGTTAGTAATCTTTAACTCATTTCTTTCATTTTTCATCAACATATATTAAAATTCTAGGCCTAAATCATATAATGAAGGGTAGAGACTAGGGATTTGGGTAGTGTTAGGGGTTTTTAATTAATTGTGATTTAGACCTTATTTTGGGATCGAATTCTGAAAATAATTATATATTCGGACTTGTGGGTGAATGAGAGATTTGATTTTTGTCCGAACCTCATGTTTTGACCAAGTGAGCCCGGGGTCGTTTTTTTTTTTTGGGTTTTTTGGAAATATGATGGAAAAGTTATAGTTAGGCATTGGGTTCGCATTGTTTATCATTTATTGATGTATTGAAGTCATTTATGTATAGATACAATTTAATTGGAGCCGAATTCGAAAGGAAAGGCGGTTATTGAGGATTGAATTGGCCGTGGAAGTTTGAGGTAAGTGTTTGGTCTAATCCTAGCTTAAGGTATTAGGAGTTGAGTCCTATTTGCTATGTAGTAATTATCGAGTACGACGTATAGTCATGGTGATGAGTATCTATACGTTGATGTCTAGAACGACCGTGAGTCTTTAAATTGTGAATATATTGATTTTGGTGTATTTCTCTTGCCTTGGTGATGATTCCTATTTGTTGTGAAAAGCTTGTGAAAGGAAATTGTGACCTATGAACATCGAGGAGCACTGGCTCAAGTTATGTTACAATTGTGAACGTATATGAAATGGTTGAATCCTTTGGAGCATTGGCTCAAGTGGTAAAGTGAGATATGAAATGAAAGTGAAAGGAAGAAAAACAGTATTTAAATTGTTCCCCTGCCGGGATATTGTTGCTTATTGGTTATTTTTCCTTGCCGGGACGTTGAGATTATTGATGTTGTACCCTTGCCGGGATTTAATTGTTTAATTGTGTTCCCTTGCTGGGATTTCTATTATTATTTTATTTATTCCCTTGCCCTTGTTTGTGATTGTTTGTTTGGGTGAGGAAGAGTGTTAAAGCAAGAAGAGTGATGCCGTGCATTATTTGCTTATTGTGAGGAAAGAGATTAAAGCACGAAGGGTGATGTCGTACCGCACGATGTACCATTCTGTGCCAGTTCTATTGATTATATGTGAGGAAAGTGAGTAAAAGCATAAAGGATGATGCCGTGCACGTTATTATTATATCATTGCTTGGTGAGGATGAGAGTAAAAGCATGAAGGGTGATGCCATGTACATTTTTATCATATCATTGCTTGGTAAGGATGAGAGTAAAAGTACGATTGGTGATGACGTGCACTTATTGATTTCTGATTCTTTATTGATGTCTAGCTATGCTGCTTTCTTTGTTGTTTGATGATTTTTTTAGTCGGAGTTGTTATCTTTCCCACAGCATGCTCCCCTCCCATATATACTGGTTAATTTCGGTATCTCGATTTCGCTGTACTTGTATATATAACTGCACAGGTTTATGTGATAGTTCGGTCTAGCCTCGTCACTACTTCGACGGGGTTAGGCTAGGCACTTACCAGCACATGGGGTCGGTTGTGCTAATGCTACACTCTATGCTCTTTTGCACAAATCTAGGTGTCGGAGCAGCTTACGGTGCAGCAGTAGTCAGGGAGCCGACCTTTATTCCACGAGATCTGAGGCTTCCATGTTCTGTTGACATTTGTATTCGAGACAGACAACAACAACAACAACAACAACAATCCAGTATAATCCCACAAGTGGGGTCTGGGAAGGGTAATATGTACGCAGACCTTACCCTTACCCCGGGGGGCAGAAAGGCTGTTTCCAGGAGACCCTTGGCTCAAGACATCAACAAGAGACGATAAGTTAGTACTATAAATAGAGTCATACTAAAAATAACATAAAATACACAACATAACACAAAATAATAAAATAGCATCAATATAAGAAATATACGAAATACGAAATAGATGAAAGGTATACTAATATCCAACAGATAACTCTCTGTATCGGTAGCTGATCAGTAACATCCTAAGATTACCTCATAACTAGCTAGTCTTACTCTAGTGCACTGTGGAAATATCCACAACTTCCCCATAACCTACAACTTTAATGCTCGACCTCCACAATCCCCTATCAAGGGCCATGTCCTCAGTAATCCTAAGACGCACTAAGTCTTGCCTTATCACCTCTCCCCAATACTTCTTAGGTCTCCCTCTACCTCTTCTCATGCCCACCACAGCTAGTCGCTCACACCTTCTCACCGGTGCATCAGTGCTCCTCCTCTGAATGTGCCCGAACCATCTGAGTCTTGCTTCCC
>MU722407.1:82219-101598 GCA_026770625.1 Nicotiana glauca
CCGTAGCGGTCATGTGCATTGCATTGCATTCATGCATTGGCTTCTGGTTGTATTACGTGGCATGACATCTAGCACTCATACATTATTGGCATACATGTACTACCTGCCTTGATGACCAGATACCCTAGTGTAAATTGCTAAAAGAGTGCTGAGCCCGAGGGGCTGATTTGTGTGCGGACTTGCACTACTTTATATCGTATTAATGTACTTAACTATCAATAATGAAAGAAAAAGTTGTTTTCAAAAGAGGTTTTAAAATGAGCCAGATATGTTATAAAGGACTTTTATGAAAGTACTGCTGTCTAAAAAGTGTTGTTCTGTATTTTATAGCATGAGATAGTGCTCTTGCATGGTTTCTTTCCTTTCAGCATTATTTACTTTTATTACCACTGAGTTGGAAGTACTCACTTTACTCCCTGCACCATGTGTGCAGATTCAGGTATTTTGGGAGCTTAGCTGAGCTAGTCGCTGCTTCAGAGTTTATTTGGAGTTGTCGAGGTAGCTGCCTGACGTCCGCAGGACCCGACTCTTTCCCTATTCCCTCATTATTATTTCTGCAGTTTTGAATAATTGTAGTATTGGAGTCTTGTTACTCTGTATTGTTAGAGGCTCTAGACTCATGACCCCCGGGTCTTAAGGAGATTTTTTTGCTTATTTCTATTTATCAGTTAAAACCTTTAGCTTCATAGCTTTTGATGGTAATAAAATAATTGGTTTGAGCTTCATGCTCGGGTTGAGAGTGCAAATGGTCGGGCTTGCCTAGCAGTTGTATTGGGCGCCATCACGACTGAGATTGGGGTCGTGACAAAATAGCAAGCACCATGGCACCTCCCCTTGAATATGATGCTATATGGCATCCATCACCAGGGCAAATAGGAAAGGGCTGAGTGCAGACCCTTGGTGCAACCCCGTAACAACTGGAAAATGTTCGGAATCGCCTCCTACTGTCCTAACCCGAGTCTTAGCTCCTTCATACATTTCTCTAATAACCCTAATGTAGGCTACCGAAACCCCTTTAACCTCTAAGAAGCTCCATAAGACCTCCCTAGGAACCCTGTCGTACGCTTTCTCTAGATCAATAAACACCATGTGGAGATCCTTCTTCTTATCCCTGTACTGTTCTACCATCCTCCTAATAAGATGGATAGCGTCTGTGGTAGATCTCCCCGGCATAAACCCGAACTGGTTGTTTGAGATAGACACCGTCCTTCGCACTCTCATCTCTACCACTCTCTCCCAGACTTTCATGGTATGACTCAGTAGTTTGATACCTCTATAATTGTTACAGCTCTGGATATCGCCTTTGTTCTTATACAACGGAACCATTGTACTCCACCTCCACTCTTCAGGCATCCTATTAGTCTTGAATATCACATTATACAACCTAGTAAGCCATTCCAATCCTGCTCTACCCACACACCTCCAAAGTTCAACCGGAATTTCGTCTGGCCCGGTAGCTCTGCCCCCCCCATCTTACGCATTGCCTCGATGACCTCATCGACCTCAATGTCCCTACAATAACTTAATTCATGGGGGATGTCGGTGTTCCTCAATCCACCTAATACAATACCCTGATCCCCTTCTTCATTTAGGAGTTTATGAAAGTATGTCTGCCATCTCCTCTTAATCTGGTCATCCTCCATCAAAACTTTGCCGTCCTCATCTTTTATGCACCTCACCTGGTCCAGATCCCGAGCCGCCCTCTCTCTCAGCTTAGCGAGTCGGAATAACTTCTTCTCCCCGCCTTTGTTACCTAGTTCCTGATACAGACGGGCAAAAGCTGCCGTCTTAGCCTCCGTTACTGCCATTTTGGCCTCCTTCCGAGCTACCTTATATCTCTCCATGTTCGCTGTCTTCTCCTCCTCGCCAGTGCTCCCAACTAATCGCAAGTAAGCTGCCTTCTTCGCTTCCACTTTACCTTGGACAATTGCATTCCACCACCAGTCTCCTTTATGGCCACCTGCGCGTCCAGAAGATACCCCCAGCACATCACTCGCCGCCTTCCTTATACAATCAGCCGTCGTCGTCCACATAGTGTTTGCTTCCCCACTACTTCTCCAGGCTCCCATTTCCGATAACTTTCCTTCCAACTCCTGAGCTTTATCCTCAGTCAAGGCGCCCCACCTAATCCTCGGGCGGCCTCGTATTGACCTCTTCTTCCTCCTTATCATAATGCCAAAGTCCATCACCAAAAGCCTATGTTGTGTTGCAAGGGTCTCACCTGGGATAACTTTGCAATCCACGCACCACCTTCTATCGCTCCTTCTGAGGAGGAGATAGTCAATCTGAGTCTTCGCCACCGAGCTTTGGTAAGTAACCAAATGCTCCTCCCGCTTCGGAAAACTTGAGTTCGCAATCGCTAGATCGAATGCCTTGGCAAAGTCCAACAGCGAAGTGCCCCCTCCATTTCGCTCCCCGAAACCAAAGCCGCCATGAACCTCCGTATAACCACCTGCAGACGACCCAATATGACCATTAAAATCTCCTCCTATGAATAACCTCTCGAAAGGCGGGATACTACGAACGAGGTCGTCCAACCCCTCCCAAAAGCACCTTTTAATCTCCTCATCCAAGCCTACTTGCGGTGCGTACGCACTAACAACATTTAAAGTACACTCACCCACTACCAATTTAATAGTCATTAGTCTATCATTCACCCGCCTGACCTCTACCACCGACTCTCTAAGATGGCTGTCTACCAGGATCCCCACTCCATTCTTACCCCTCATAACTCCAGAGTACCACAACTTATACCCATCCGCGTTTATTGCACTCGTTCAGAACCACCTAGTCTCCTGGACACATGCTATATTAATCTTCCTCTTCTGAAGGATCTTCGCCAACTCTATAGACTTATTCGTTAGCGAACCTATGTTTCATGTCCCGATTTTCAACCTATATGCTCCTTTGCCCCCTATACCTCCCCTGCCTCCCGTCCCACTCCCTGAACCCGGCCCCACACTCTGCCCCACCCGCGGACATGCCCTTAATCTATCATTCCAGACTGCAGCCACTACTCCTACGACAAATCTAAAGAATACTCGCTAGTGCTCAACGGATAACGAGTCAAGCTAAAAGGAAACACGTAACTGCAAGTACACTAGTTGAATGATCGAACTATTGCGAACTAAAGTAACAACAATTTAGCTAACACCAAAAGGGAAACAGTAGAATGGGAGGTACCAAGTCCCGAGGGCCAAACCTGTGTTGAATTGTTGTACTCGATGTAGTTGTACGCTAACTCACCGCTACCCACCGAAATCAGTAATACAGATAAATGAAAAAAATATAGAAAGTGAACAACAGTTTGAGAGTTGTAAGCTTCGACTGCGGGATATTGGGAAGGGGTAGGAGCTGGAAATTGAGTCCTTTATTTCAAACTTTTATTTGTAGTAATCCTAGACAGTCCGTGTATTGTTGTGACACCAGGTGCTGGGTAGAGACTTGTATTGGTTTTCTAGAAGCGATTTCTATATCTAGTTTAGACTTCCGCTAAATTTTACTTTTCATTATCTTTTAAATGCTTATTCATTGATAATTTAACTATTTAATCATGTATAAAACGAGATCGGTTAATGTTTGCGAAGGTTCTTGGCTTGCCTAGCTTCCACGAGTAGGCGTTATCACGACCCTCCCCCCTCACTCTCCCCCCCCCCGAGGGTGGGAAATTTGGGTCGTGACAAGTTAGTATCAGAGCTCTAGGTTGCATAGGTCTCACAACTCACAGACAAGCTTAGTAGAGTCTGAGGGATCAGTATGGAAACGTTTGTATTTATCCCAAATGCTACAGAGTTAGGAAAAGTTACACATTTGTTCTTTCTTGTCGTGCGGTTTGGTTTCTCAATGCTAATTGAATTTCTACTATGTTCTTTCGCATATGGCAAGGACACGCGCTTCCTCATCTACTGATTAGTAGTCCGAGCCCCAGGCAGCTCCTGCTAGGGGCAGAGGGCGAGGCCGAGGTCGTGCTAGAGGCCGAGCTCAGCCCCGAGCAGCAGCACTTATGGTGGAGCCCGAGGTTGACTTTGACGAGGAGGTTCCAGCCTCAGCCCCATCAGTTCTTGTGGGCCCAGCTCAGGTCCCAGAGAGGTTTATTGCTACTCCAGTTCTTCAGGATGCTCTGGTCCGATTGGTGGGTCTTTTGTAGAGTGTCACCCGAGAAGGTTTGTTTCCTGTAGCACCAGCCGTCTCTCAGGCTGGAGGAGGGGCCCATACTCCTGCTACACGTACTCCAGAGTAGGTAGCTCCTCAAATTCAGACGGCAGCAGTTCAGCCAGTTGGAGCAGCTCAGTCGGGTACGGTAGCCCAGGCCGATGATGGGGCAGTTGTGTCTGCTGATGCTTTATGGAGATTGGATATGTTCACCAAGCTCTTCACTACTACATTGAGCGGTGCATCTACTGAGAATCCTCAAGATTATTTGGACAGCTGCCACGAGGTTCTTCAGAACATGGGTATTTTTGAGACCAATAGGGTTGATTTTGCTACATTTCGCTTGTTTGGATCCGCCAAGACTTGGTGGAGGGATTATTGTTTAGCTAGACCAGCATGATCGCCAGCCTTGACCTGGGAGCAGTTAACGCATCTATTTCCGGAGAATTTTCTCCCTATTACACAACGAGAGGTCTATTAGAGGCAGTTCGAGCGTCTCCAACAGGAATCCATGACAGTCACCTAGTAAGAGACCAGGTTTATTGATTTGGCTTGCCATGCTCTTATTATACTTCCTACTGAGAGGGAGAGAGGGAGACGGTTTATTGATGGACTCATTCAGCCTATTCGTCTCCAAATGGCTAGGGAGGTTAGGAGTTGATATCCTTTCAGGAGGCGGCCAATATGGCCCGGAGGATTTAGATGGTATTGTCACAAGAGGGTGGTCATAGGGCAGACAAGTGACCCGTCAGTCAGGCTGATTCAATGGTGCCTCGTCTAGAGGCAGAGATTCATATGATAGGGGTCATCCTTCTAGGCCTTTCCAGTCAGCCCTCCAGGTTTCTCACGGTGCCTCAGGTGGTCCTAGTTCTCACACGCACTATTCTGATCAGCAGCCATTCAGTACACCTCCAGCTCCTATGAGTGCACTGCCACTTCAGAGTTTCCGTGGTGGTCATTCAGGTCGACAGAGCCAGCAAACTCAGCAGCCGAGGACTTGTTACACTTGTGGTGACATGGGTCATATTGCTAGATTTTTCCCTCGATCACCGAGCAGTTCTCAGCACCAGGGTTCTCGTGCCATAGTTCAGGCACTAGGTGTTCCACAGACCGCCCAGCCAGCTAGAGGTGGGGGTAGAGGTGCTAGAGCTGGAGGTAGAGGTCATAGATGTGGAGCTCAGACCGCCAGAGGTGGAGGCCAACCAGCAGCAGGCTGTCATAGAGAGGTAAATCAGAGTGGTGGGGCCCAGCCCCGATGTTATGCTCTTTAGTCCAGGCCCGAGGCAGAGGCTTCAGATACGGTTATTACAGGTACGGTTCTGGTTTGTGATAGGGATGCTTCAGTGTTTTTTGATTCGAGGTCTACGTAATCATGTGTTTCATCTTATTTTGCCTCATTCTTGGTCATGCCTAGTGATGCATTAGGTATTCCCATTTATGTGTCTACATCGGTGGGTGATTCTATCGTGGTCGATCGAGTCCATCGTTCTTGTGTTGTGGTGATTGGGGGTCTGGATACTCGTGTAGATTTGTTGCTTTTAGACATGGTCGACTTTGATATTATATTGGGGATGGACTGGTTATCACCCTACCATGCTATCTTGGACTGCCATGCCAATACTATGACCTTAGCTTTACCGGGTATGCCTCGTTTAGAATAGAGAGGGACTCTTGGTCATTCTACCCGCAGTGTTATATCATATGTGAAGGCTCGGCATATGGTCGAGAAGTGGTGTTTGGCCTATTTATCCTATGTTTGTGATTCCAGTACTGAGGTTCCCTCTATTGATTCTTTGCCCGTTGTTTGCGAGTTCCCTAATATTTTTCCTTCAAACTTGTTGGGTATGCCACACGATAGGGATATTGATTTCTGCATTGATCTGGTACCGGGCACTCAGTCTATTTCTATTCCACCATATCGTGTGGCCCTGTCGGAGTTGAAAGAGTTAAAGGAACAGTTGCAGGATTTGATTGAGAAAGGTTTCATTAGACCCAGCGTCTCACCTTGGGGTGTGCCGGTGTTATTTGTAAAGAAGAAGGATGGGTCGATGAGAATGTGTATTGATTACCGGCAATTGAACAAGGTAACAATCAAGAATAAGTATCCACTGCCGAGGATTGATGATTTGTTCGACCAGCTTCAGGTGCCAGGGTATTTTTCAAGATTGACTTACGATCTGGCTACTACAGTTGAGGATTAGGGCATCCGATGTCCCTAAGACTGCTTTTCGCACTCGGTACGGGCATTATGAGTCCTTGGTTATGTCATTCAGGTTGACAAATACCCCAGCTGCCTTCATGGACTTGATGAACTGAGTGTTCAGGCCTTATTTGGATTCCTTCGTGATAGTCTTCATTGATGATATATTGATATATTCCTGCAGCCAGGAGGAGCACGAGCAGCACCTTAGAGTGGTTCTTCAGACTTTGAGGGATAGTCAGTTATATGCAAACTTCTCCAAGTGTGAATTCTGGTTGGGTTCAGTTGCATTTGTGGTCATGTTGTATCAGCAAGGGGGTAGTCAGGTGGACCCAAAGAAGATTGAGGCAGTCAAGAACTGGCCTAGACCAGCATCAGCTACAGAGATTCAGAGTTTCTTGGGGTTGGCAGGCTACTATCGACGGTTCGTGGAGGGCTTTTCATCTATTGCAGTCTTGATGAACAGATTGACCCAGAAGGGTGCCTAGTTCAGATGGTCGGATGAGTGTGAGGTGATCTTTTAGAAGCTCAAGACAGCTCTGACTACGGCAGCAGTGTTGGTTTTGCCCATAGGTTCATGGCCTTATACAGTTTATTGTGATGCTTCCCGTATTGGGCTTGGAGCAGTGTTGATGCAGGATGGCAAATTCATTGCCTATGCTTTGAGGAAGTTGCAGACTCATGATAAGAACTATCCGGTTCATGATTTAGAGTTGGCAGCAATAGTTCACGCATTGAAGATTTGGAAGCATTATCTATATAGCGTGGCATGCGAGGTGTTCACGAATCACAAGTGTCTTCAGTACTTATTCAAGCAAAAGGAGTTGAATTTGAGGCAGAGAAGGTGGTTGGAGTTGTTGAAGGATTATGATATCACCATCTTATATCACCCAGGAAAGGCTAATGTGGTGGCCGATGCATTGAGTAGGAAGTCAACCAGTATGGGTAGTCTTGCTTATATTCCGGTCGGTGAAAGGCCGCTTGCTTTGGATGTTCTGGCTTTAGCCAATCAATTCGTGAGGCTGGATGTTTCTGAGCCCAGTCGTGTGTTATCTTGCATGGTCGCTCGTTCTTAATTATTGGAGCGTATCCGTGATCGGCAGTACGATGATCCCCATTTGTGTGTCCTTAGAGACACGGTGCTGCGCGGAGGTGCCAGGCAGGTTACCTTAGATGATGATGGAGTTTTGAGATTGCAGGGCCGAGTATGTATGTCTAATGTGTATGGGCTCCGAGAGTTGATTTTGGAGGAGGCCCATAGCTCTTGGTACTTTATTCATCCGGGCGCCGCAAAGATGTATCATGATTTACGACAGCATTATTAGTGGCATAGAATGAAGAAAGATATCGTAGCATATGTGGCTCGTTGTTTGAATTGTTAGCAGGTTAAGTACGAGTATCAGAGGCCCGGTGGTTTATTTTAGAGGATCGAGCTTCCCGAGTGGATGTGGGCGCGGATCACTATGGACTTTGTTTATTGGACTTCGGCTGACTTGGAAGAAGTTCGATGAAATATGGAACCAAGCCAGTGCATTTCATTCCTGTGACAGTCTCCTATTCTTCTGAGAGGTTCGTTGAGATCTATATTCGGGAGATTGTTTGCCTTTATGGTGTGCCCGTGTCTATCATTTCGGACCGGGGTACGCAATTTACCTCACGCTTCTGGAGAGCAGTTTAGCGAGAGTTGGGCACACGGGTTGAGTTGAGCACAACATTTCATCCCCAGACGGACGGTCAGTGCAAGCGGACTATTCAGATCGTAGAGGAAATGCTCCGAGCTTGTGTTATTGACTTTGGACGTCCGTGATCAGTTTTGTCCTTTAGCAGAGTTTGCCTACAATAACAGCTACCAGTCTAGTATCCAGATGGCTCCTTGTGAGGCTTTATATGGTAGGCGATGTCGGTCTTCGGTTGGATGGTTTGAGTCGGAAGAGGCTCAGTTGTTGGGTATGGATCTGGTTCAGGAGGCCTTGGACAAGGTCAGGATCATTCAGGATAGGCTTCGTTCAGCTCAGTCCACGCAAAAGAGCTATGCAGACCGCAAGGTTCGAGATGTGTATTTTATGGTTGGTGAGCGGGTATTGCTCTAAGTGTCACCTATGAAGGGCGTAATGAAGTTTTGGAAGAAGGGCAAGCTTAGCCCTAGGTTCATTGGTCCGTTTGAGATTCTTAATCGAGTGGGAGAGGTGGCTTATAGACTTGCTTTGTCGCCGAGCTTATAAGCCGTACATCCAGTGTTTCATGTGTCCATGCTTTGGAAGTATCACGGCGATCCAGCAAACGTATTAGATTTTAGCACTGTCTAGTTGGACAATGACTTGTCTTATGAGGAGGAGCCGGTAGCTATTCTTGACCGGCAGGTTCGTCAGTTGAGATCCAAGAGTTTCCCTTATGTTCGTGTTCAGTAGAGAGGTCAGCCTCCTAAGGCATCGACCTAGGAGTTCGAGTCCGATATGCAGAGCCGTTATCCTCATCTTTTCCCCGACTCAGGTACTTCTCTCTTCTGTCCGTTCGAGGACGAACGGTTGTTTTAGAGGTGGAGAATGTGACGACCCAAAGGGTCATCACCTATTTTTAATTAAATCCGTGCTTTCGAGGCCTCAAAAATCTTATTTAGAGTCGCCTCGATTTGCATGTGCAGTCCGGGCGCGTAGCCGGAAAGCTTAAATATCAAATTCTGTGAAAAATGCTAAGTTTTGATATTAAAATAAATAAATTTGACCTTGGTCAACCTCTTTTTGTAAACGGACCCGGACCAGTGATTTAACGGTCCCGGAGGGTCCGTAGGAAAATATGGGACTCGGGCGTATGCCTGGAATCGAATTTCGAGGTCCCGAGCCGGAGAAATGAAAATTTAAAAGAAATTGTTTTTCTGAAATTGTTAAGGAAAAATATGATATTTGATCGGAACGTGTTGGTGTCGATCCCATATTTTTGTTCTAGTGCCCGGTACAAGTCTTATATGTGAATTAAGATATTTATGTGAAGTTTGGTTAAAATCGGACGTCGTTTGACGTGTTTCGGACTTGAAATCCTAAATTTCGAACTTGATGAAGTTTTGGAAAAATGCTTTGAATTTGAGGTTTAATTTATTGATAATGATGTTATTTAGGCAATTTGATCGCACGGTTAGGTTTGTATGATGTTGTTGAGTTTTTTCATGTGTTTGTTTAGGAGCCCCGAGGGCTCGGGTGTGATTCGGAGTGGTTTTAGCCTTAGAAAAGTTGCAGAAAAATGCTGTTATCTCTGTCTAGTGATTTCCTCTATGCGATTGCATAAGAAGGGTCGCGATCGCATAGAGCAAACATTAGGGGTTCACAAATCCTTCTATGCGATCGCATTCTCCTCTCCGCGATCGCGTTGTGTAAAGCCTCAGCTTTCATTTTTCTTCTATGCGATCGCGTGTTATTGTCCATGATCACAGTGCTCAGCAATTCTACCCTATGCGATCGCAACCTGTTGTCCGCGATCGCAGTGCCCAACAAACCTTACCTTATGCGATCGCAATCTGTTATCCGCGATCGCGTAGAACAAATTCGCCCAGCTATTTTAATTCTCCAAAACAGAACCATTACGGGATTTTCATAAAACTTCTCAAACTCTTTCTTCTCCAAAGTTCTAGGGCGACTATTGGAGCATCTTTTTCACCATTAACTTGTGGGTTAGTAATCTTTAACTCGTTTTCTTCATTTTTCAGCAACATCTATTAAAATTCTAGGCCTAAATAGTGTAATTAAGGGTATAGACTAGGGATTTGGGTAGAGTTAGGGCTTTTTAATTAATTGTGATTTAGACCTCATTTTGGGGTCGAATTCTGAAAATAATTATATATTCGGGCTCGTGGGTGAATGGAGGATTTTATTTTGGTCCGAACCTCGTGTTTTGACCAAGTGGTCCCGGGGTCAATTTTTTTGAGTTTTTGGAAAATATG
Organism: Nicotiana glauca; assembly: GCA_026770625.1. NCBI lineage: Eukaryota > Viridiplantae > Streptophyta > Magnoliopsida > Solanales > Solanaceae > Nicotiana > Nicotiana glauca. The sequence continues at coordinate 92,503 of MU722407.1, forward strand.
ATGGAAAAGCTATAATTAGGCATTGGGTTCGCATTATTTAGCATTTATTGATATATTGAAGTCATTTATGTATAGATTTAATTGAATTGGAGCCAAATTCGAAAGGAAAGGCGGTTATTGAAGATTGAATTGGCCGTGGAAGTTTGAGGTAGGTATTTGGTCTAACCCTAGCTTGAGGGATTAGAAGTTGAGTTCAATTTGCTATGTCGTAATTGTCGAGTACGATGTATAGGCATGGTGATGAGTATCTATATGTTGGTGTCTAGCATGACCGTAAGTCTTTAAATTGTGAATATATTGATTTTGTTGTATTTCTCTTGCCTTGTTGATGATTCCTATTTGTTGTGAAAAGCTTGTAAAAGGAATTTGTGACCTATGAACATCGAGAAACACTGGCTCAAGTTATATTAAAATTGTGAACGTATATGAAATGGTTGAACCCTTTGGAGCATTGGCTCAAGTGGTAAAGTGAGATATGAAATAAAAGTAAAAGATAGAGAAACAATATTTAAATTGTTCCCTTGCCGGGATATTGTAGCTTATTGTTATTTTCCCTTGCCGGGACATTGAGATTTATTGATGTTGTACCCTTGCCGGGATTTAATTGTTTAATTGTGTTCCCTTGTTGGGATTTCTATTATTATTTTGTTTATTCCCTTGCCCTTGTTTGTGATTGTTTGTTTGTATGAGGAAGTGTTAAAGCACGAAGGGTGATGCCGTACATTATTTGCTTATTGTGAGGAAAGAGAGTAAAGCATGAAGGGTGATGCCGTGCCGCACGATGTTCATTCCGTGCCAATTCTATTGATTATATGTGAGGAAAGAGAGTAAAAGCACGAAGGGTGATGCCGTGCACGTTATTATTATATCATTGCTTGGTGAGGATGAGAGTAAAAGTACGAAGAGTGATGCCGTGCACATTTTTATCATATCATTGCTTGGTGAGGATGAGAGTAAAAGCACGAAGGGTGATGCTGTGCACTTATTGATTTCTGATTCTTTATTGATGTCTAGCTATGCTGCTTTCTTCGTTATTTGATGATTTTCTTTATTCGGAGTTGTTATTTTCCCCACAGCAAGCTCCCCTCCCATATTGTCTGGTTAATTTCTGTATCTCGATTTCGCTGTACATGTATATATAACTACACAGGTTTATGTGGTAGTTCGGTCTAGCCTCGTCACTACTTCGTCGGGGTTAGGCTAGGCACTTACCAGCACATGGAGTCGGTTGTGCTGATGCTACACTCTGTGCTCTTTTGTACAGATTCAGGTGTCGGAGCAGCTTACGGTGCGCAGCAGCAGTCTGGGAGCCGACCTTCAATCCACGAGACTCCGAGGTAGCCTTGCTGGCGTCCGCAAGCCCGGTGTCTCTTCTTTCAGCTTCCATATTCTGTTGACATTTGTATTCGAGACAGACTATGTCCTTTATTTCAAACTCTTATTTGTAGTAATCCTAGACAGTCCGTGTATTGTTGTGACACCAGGTGCTGGGTAGAGAGTTGTATTGGTTTTCTAGACGCTATTTCTATATCTAGTTCAGACTTCCGCTAAATTTTACTTTTCATTGTCTTTTAAATGCTTATTCATTGATAATTTAACTGTTTAATCATGTATAAAACGAGATGGGTTAATGTTTGCAAAAGGTTCTTGGCTTGCCTAGCTTCCACGAGTAGGCGCCATCATCCCTCCCCCCCTCGAGGGTGGAAAATTCGGATCGTGACATTTGAACCGAGAATTTCACTCACCCAATAACAATTGCACCATAGGAGTCTTTAAGCATGAGTGCGCGCGCGCGCACACACACACACATATATATTTATATTTAAGTAATTTTAAAGAAATATAACATTGTTAGAATGGTTTAAGGGTTGTGGTGAAACATTAAGCATTTTGTTATCCTTAATTGGATATTTCGGGTTCAAGTTGTAACTATGAAATGCCTTTATTTGGGAGCATTTTGTTTCCTAATATATAATCGAATCCGAAATTTAATTAGATTCCAGTATAAGGAAAAGAACCGGAGAAAAAAAAGAGCTATCACATGGTGTACGCCCAGCCATTGAGAAGCAATTGTACTTTTATAAGCAAAAAAAGTCACAAATGAATCTCCATGACTCCATTTGTGAAATCGTTCAAAATTAGGAAAAGATGACGGGAAAAAACAAACAAATTATCAAGACTTGGTCTCTACGCGGATATACTCGGTGAATGGTACGTGATGGGATATATCCTTTTTAATTTCCTGTTCTCGAGGTCTATTAGGGGTCTTTCTATGCAACAACAGTTTAAAATAGTTTTGTTTGTAGAGTATTTTCATTTGCATTGGTACTTTTCAGTCCATTTATTTTAATGGCAAGTTGCACCAGCCACATGCAGCACCCTCAAAGCAGTATGCATCCCATGACACGGAAGATAGAAAATATACGAGAAAAAAATAAAAACCAGGAAAAAAACAAGTGTAAATATACTAAGCACACACAAAAAAAAGCGCACACACACTCAAATATAATCTATAAATTAATTTCTAATTAGTTGCGGTTACACCACTTATACTTTCAAATTAATCACTTAAATCCCCCGCTAATACAATTCTTTAACAACATTTCGTATAAGATTTCTACTATATAGGGGGTTTAAGCATTTGATATCAATATATAAAGGTTAACATTACATTTATATGTGACTTTAATTCATTGTTTGAGGGGTTAAAGTATAATTTAAAATACGAGGGTATATTTACGATATATTAATATTAAAAGATGTTCAGAATAATTTACTATAAAAAAGATATAAACTGACTGTATTTTTGTTTTTCATTTACTAAGATTAGGTAAGTTAACATGAGCAAATTAAGTATGTATCTACCAACTCATTTACACATGCGTCAATATTTTTCAAGGGAGTTCATCATACAATCAGAAAAATTGATCTTGTTGAGAAATCGATGTCTTACTCCATAAATTTGAGGGAACCATAGCCTGACAAAGAGTTCGGTCCAATTTGGACGCCTATTTAGGAAGTACCAAACAAACCCCATCATTGATCTGAGATCTTGATAAGGTGAATACCCAGTCTATTCAATGCTAGGCATAACAAAAAAGCTATTTCCGTCATATAAACTTTGAGATGAATACTTATTCCAGAAGGGTTTATTCGACCTAATTATACCACATAATCTTTTAGGTGTCACATTTTGGATTTGGCTCCTCTTCAACTTTTTGTTCTCTTACATTTTCAAGAACTGAACTAGGTTAGTAGTTGGTATGCCATTTGGAAAGGTAGTAACCTCATGAATGAATAATCTTTTATCAATATTAACCTACTATCCATGTATCCGGTGTAAAATTAAAATACTTTTAGGTAGGGGTGTGCAAAGAAAATCGACAAATCGCACCAACCCGATAATCCGAGTCAAACTGAGAAAAAAATCCGATTATGGTTTGGGTTGATTTGTTTGGTGTTGGGAAAAACCCGAACATAATTGGTTCCGTTTGGTTATAACTAAAGAAAGTCAAACCGAATCCAAACCAACCCGACATTACATATATAGAAATTTTAGATATATTTAAAATAAATATATACTTATTGCGATGGAATTTATAAATATTTCTTAAAATTTTTTATAATTTTATCTTTTGTGGTATTATTTCAAGGTTGGACTTGAACTTTTGAATGTTCCAATAAGTTTTATAGCCATTAATATTATAAGTAACTTAAACAATGCTAACAAAAGCTCAAAACAAAATCAAATCAACAATAATGTTAACAAAATACATTCAATTCAATACTCCAAACGGCAATGTATTGAATATCTATTTTTTGTTTTGCAATAATTTAGATACAATTGCATAACCAATTTTTATTTTTATTTTAGCATTTAGTCATGTAGTTAATGCTCCCTTATTAGTCTACTTATTTTAAATAGATGGGTGTTAAGGTATAGAGTTTCTTTGATGGTACAATCCCTTATTTAATTTTTATGTTAGGGTTTGAAAGTGGGTGGGACAATTACAGAGTGTTATATGCAGAGTAATTGGTTACGATTTTCTCAGAAAGATTTAGGTAACTCTTTTTTCTTTCTCTTCATTGAACATTTGCTTTCTTTAGACCGTTCAGTCCTTTGAGCCGCATACTGAAATTTTTGGTGGATTGTTTTGGTGGAAAGGTCTAACCTTTTGAATTTATTTGACCAACAAAATTTTGATTTGGGACATGTTTTACCAAATAATCGTTAATGATTTCTGGTATGATATTGAGCTAGAAAAAATTCAGTTCTCCAAATCGGAATTCAATAGATTGCTTGTGTTTCTTTTTAATTTATTGTCTTTCTCCAACTTTTTAGTTTGTAGACTTTCTCTAACTTCTATTTTGTTGATGATTCTGCTGCTATGCTTTGTTTCATCTTCTTTGTATCAGGTTACACTGTGTACTGTGATAATTGTGTGTTCTTGATTGTATTCAACATTTCCGACTCCAGTGAGTATCACTTTTCCACACAAAATTGCATGGATTACTTTTAAAATATATTTGCTTCCGATATGAATATGGCTAAAAACTTGAGTTACTACATATATAGTGTAGTATATTTATGTGTTTCTTGACAACTCAAAATACCTACCAGATCATCTTTGTAGGTGAAAAATATCCACTTAATGAAGCTCGAGTAGGTGGAAACATGAGTCTCATCGAGCTACTAGAAGATGCAAAGGGCAATCAATTGGCAGGATCTTCTACAAGCTTTAAAAAGGTCAAGTATAACATTAATACATAATTGTTCACCTATATTTTAGGAAGCAAAAACCTATCATAGAGGGGAATTGATTAGATTGTTATCGACTTTTACCCATAATAAAGTCCATTGAAATAATGCCTTTCCAAGAATTACTAAAAGAAAAAGAAATGGAGAGCCAACCAGAAATAAAACATCTATCTGATCAAACCATTTAAGAATTAGAATATCAAAGTAGTTTTCATCACAACAACGTAGAAGTTCTCATCAAATGTGTAGATATATGACTAAAAGAGAATAGCGGAATTGGAGAATATGAATATCAAAGCCATAATTAAGTTGCTTGATTTAGACAGTCTGTGTATTGTCGTGACACCGGGTGCAGGGTAGAGACTTGTATTTGTTTTCTAGATGCTATATCTATATCTAGTTCAGACTTCCGTTAAATTTTACTTTTTGTTGTCTTTTAAATGCTTATTCATTGATAATTTAACTGTTTCATTAGGTATAAAACGAGATGGGTTAATGTTTGCGAAGGTTCTTGGCTTGCCTAGTTGTAACGACCCGGCCGGTCGTTTTTAGAATTTATACCCTGTTCCCCTATTAACTACTTCATCTAAGTTTATTTATGCTATTTTGGTTTGCCGGGACGTTCGGTGTTTGGATTCGGAGTGTTTTGGGACACTTAGTCCCTAAATGAGAGCTTAAGTGTTGAAAATGGTCCGTAATCGGAACTGTGTGAAGACGGCCTCGGAATGGAAATAAGATGGTTCCGTTAGCTCCGTTAGGTTATTTCGAGGTTAGGAGTGTGTTCGGAATGCATTTTGGAAGTCCGTAGCTCATTTAGGCTAGAAATGCCGAAAGCTAGTATTTTGGCGATTTCCCGTTGATTGGTGAAATTTTGATCCGAGGGTCGGAACGGATCTCCGAAAGTTGCTGTAGCACCGTCATGTCATTTGGGACATGTGTGCAAAATTTCAAGTCATTCGGACATGTTTTGGTCGGGTTTATTATCGAATGTGTTTTTTTGAAGTTTTAAAAGAACTTAGGCTTGAATTCGATGTAATTTTATGATTTGGGTATTAGTTGAGGTGTTTTGATAATTGGAACAAGTTTGAATAACGTTATAGGATGTGGAATTTTTGGTTGAGGTCCCGGGGGCCTCGGGTGTGTTTCGGATGCCCAACGGGTCATTTTTTGAAGATTTTTGTTGTTTTGAGCATAAACATGTAATGATCCAAAGGTCCTTTTTTAGTTCTAGAGATCGAAATTTGATTTCGAGACTTCCAGAATTTAAATCATGAATTATAGGACTGATCTGGAAAGTTTGGTCTAATTTCATCAAGTCGCGATTTGTTTTTGACACGAAACATGAGTTAATTGTTTAACGAGCAAAATGGATATTGAACTGAGAAAATGAGCTCCAAATTGTGTTTTGATTAAAGGAATAGGTTTTTATTATTATTTGTGACTCATAGGAACAAGAATCGTCGAATTCCGAGTTCGTATGATGGAGTTATAGCATTTTTAGTGAAATAAAAAGCTGCTGTAATTTTCTGGGGCAAAACTGGTATTTTCGCTTCTGCGATGAACAGTAACCGCAAAAGCGGATGAACTGTGTTTTCGCTTTTGCGGTGAACAGTACCGCAAAAGTGGTGAACAGTAATCGCAGATGCGAAAATCACTGACAGTGTATATTTCGAGCAGTCCGCTATTTTTCTCATTTTTGGAGCTATGGAGCTCGGATTGAAGCGATTTTCGAAGCGATTTTTACCATATAAAATGAGGTAGGTGTTATTAACTCAATTTTGGTTGTATAACTTGAATCTATTACGAGTTTGGACGTTTAATCTGAGAATTTTGTTGAAAAGGGTAGAAAACCCTCTTGGATAGAATCAATGATTTGAGGGTCGAAATGATATGGGAATTTTATAAATTTGGTATGGTTAGACTCGTGAGAGTACGAGATTTCTGGAAAAATAAATTTTACTCGTTTCTGAGATGTGGGACCCGAGGGGTATTTTGGTCATTTTATAAAATTTCGTGTATTAGCTTAGAATTTAATTGTAGAATCAATTACTTGAGCTATGATTACATTATGCAATTTAATTGAATAGATTTGAGCCATTTGGAGTCGAATACGCGTGGCAAAGAACGTGATTTTGAATTGAATTTTGAGCCGGTTCGAGGTAAGTGGCTTGCCTAACCTTGTGTGGGGGACTTCGTCCCTTAGGATGTGATAATTGGTAATTGAATGCCTTGTACATGAGGTGACGAGTGCGTACTTGAGCTAATTGTTGAAACCCGGATTTTTACTTAAATACTTGATTTGGATTCTCTTTCATATTTGCCTTACGTTACTTGCTTTTATAGCATGTGCTAGCAAAGAAGAGCATGTTTAATTGATCCAAGCTGCCTATTTGTTTAAATTGTCTTAACTGTGATTACGTGGAGCATGTTAGGCCAGTATTATTTGATGCCTTGTACTGTTGTACTTAAATTTCTGAATATTTCTCTGATGTTGGTTGCGCATTTACATTGGGGCTACGGATGCGGGATTCTGGGAGTTCCCCCTTGTTTGCTTACTTTGGGACTACGGGTTTGATTTTCGGGAGATCCCCCTGCACATTTATATTTGGGACTACGGGTTCGATTCCCGGGAGATCCCCCTGCATATTTATATTTGGGACTACGGGTTTGATTCCCGGGAGATCCCCATGCACTTTTATTTTAGAACTACGGGACGGTATCCCGGGAGATCCCCTGCACGTTTTATGTTCTAGATTGGGAGTGCGGGATACCAAAGAGATCCCTGGAACATGTGTATATAATTATCGAGGATACCAAGAGATCCTCGGGATACTAAGAGATCCCCGAATCATTATTGAGGATACCAATAGATCCCTAAATTATTATTGAGGATACCAAGAGATCCCCGAATTATTATTGAGGATACTAAAAGATCCCCGAATCATTATTTAGGATACCAAGAGATCCTCGGGATACCAAGAGATCCCCGAATTATTATTCAGGATACCAAGAGATCCCCAAATTATTATTCAGGATACCAAGAGATCCCCGATTATCATGGATGTTGTGAGCAGTATTTACCTTGTATTGTTTTGTTTCAGCTTTCTGTATGGCGTTCCTTATTTATTCCGTTTTGATTCTCATTATAGACTTTGTCTATACTGTCCCCTTTATCTTATCATTTATTTTGTTTATCTCAATAGGGCCCTGACCTTCCTCGTCACTACCCAACCGATGTTAGGCTTGGCACTTACTGAGTACCGATGTGGTGTACTCATGCCTCTTCTGGGAATGTTTTGAATGTGCAGATCTAGGTACCTCTACGCAGGCGCATTATCAGTAGCTGCAGGGAGTATTTCGGAGATTTGAGGTATATCTGCCGCGTCCGCAGACCGTAGAGTCTCCCTCTCACTCTACCCTTTTAGTTAGTTAGATGCTATTATGTTCTTCCTTGTTATAGACTTTCTGGATGATCAGAGCAGTGTTATGTATTATTCTTAGCCTGTGTTGCCCGTGGGTTTCCGGGTCTTTGGGATGGTTCTAAAATTTTAAGTATTAAAGTTTATGTGCCAGGCGGCAACCGTATACATTACTCATGTTATTTAGCTTTTGAATATAACTTTTGCAAATGTTGTTACTTCCGCAATGTGTTAGGCTTACCTGGTCGTGAGGACTAGGTGCCGTCTTGACGTGTTCATAATTGGTGAACTAGGGTCGTGACAAGTTGGTATCAGAGCTCTAGGTTTATAGGAGTCACGGAACACAGGCCGGTTTATTAGAGTCTCGCTGATCGGTACGGAGACGTCTGTACTTATCTACGAGGGGCTAAGTAACTGTTTAGGAAAAATCTTCACTTCATTTCATTCCTTATCGTGCGTCATTTATTCAGCTGGAGCCTATATCATATGTTCTTTTGCATCCACTCGTGTATTGAAAATTGCGCACTCGGTATCAATTATGCGCCGACGGTTCGTGATGCTACAGAAGGATTACAAGGGAGCCAAGAATTTGCTCAACCATTGTTACCACGTGTCATCCATATCAATAATGGAAAAGTACTGAGAGATCATTCAATTTAGCACATGAGGGTACAATAAGTTCTGACACATGGTTTATAAGAACGATCTTGAGAAGGTTTACTTAATTGCCTAATCATCACAGTAATGGTAGAGTCACGAAGTGGATGTAGACCTTAAGATAGTTGGTGGTAATAGAGACTATGTGGTTCGTATGAGATGCTTATTTAGCGAAGGGTACACCTTGCAACCGAGATGCTGGAGGAAGTAAGTTTAACTGTCCTAAGAAGGACATGTGCCAAACAAATGGCTTGAGGTGTC
>MU722408.1:0-58231 GCA_026770625.1 Nicotiana glauca
CTTCTAAATTTATCATTTTTCGCAATGTTTTGAAGTTGACGTGACCTAAGCGTGAATGCCATAAAGTGTTTGACTTAAGTAAGTAAGAAGAAGCATTAATTTTATTGATAGAAATTGCTATTAAATTTAGCTTAAAAAGGCCCTCATTCAGGTAACCTTTTTCTATATACATATCATTTAGAAACAAAAATACATTTGAATCCATTCTTGACAAGAAGTGATGTAGACACAAGATTCTTGCGAATTTCTGGAACATGGAGAACTTGGTTTAGCGTCACTATTTTTCCCGACGTCATCTTCAGCGCAATCTGGCCAACTCCTTCAATTTTCACTGTAGACGAATTTCCCATGAAAATTGTCTCGTCAGGTCCTGCGGGGGCATAAGAAGAAAATGACTCCTTATTAGCACAAACATGGCGGGTGGCTCCAGAATCTATCCACCATTCTTTAGGATTTCCTACCAAGTTGCATTCAGACAACATGGAACACAAGTCCTCCATTTCGTCAATATTTTCAACCATGTTAGCTTGATTTTTCTTCTTCTTATCATTCTTTGGTGCAAGACAATCCACGACCTTATGTCCAGATTTTCTAGAGTTGTGGCAATTACCCTTGAACTTTTTCTTGTTTGGGTAATTCTTTGGTCCAGAAGCCTTCTTTCTCTTCTTGTTTTGTGGCGCCTCCTCAACAATGTTAGCCCTTATTATTGTCGAGTTCCCACGTGACTNGAAGTGTCATCTCCTTCCGCTTGTATTTTAGATAGTTCTTAAAATCTTTCCACAACTGAGGTAATTTCTCAATGAATGCGGCGACTTGAAAGGCCTCATTTATGACCATACCTTCAATAATAGATTCATAATTAATAACAAGATAAATCTTATTAATAAAATTATTAATTCGGGTCATACCTTAAGCAAGGAGGCCATGCACAATAACTTGTAATTCTTGGACTTGAGTTATGACTGATCTAGTGTCAATCATCTTGAAATACAAAAACCTTGCAGCCACGAACTTCTTAAGTCCAACATCCTCGGACTTGTACTTTTTCTCAAGTGCATTCCATAACTCTTTTGAAGTTTCCATAAGACTATAGACATTGTACATGCTATCTTACAAACAACTCAAAATGTAGTTTTTGCACAAGAAATCAGAATGTTTCCATGCTTCAGTTACAACAAATTGTTCATCATCTGGAGTGTTTTCAGCCAGGACCGGAGCATCATCCTTGATGAATCGCTGCAAACTCAACGTAGTAAGATAGAAGAGCATCTTCATTTGCCAATGTTTGAAGTCGATACCGGAAAACTTTTCGGGTTTTTCTGCTGGTTCCATAGCATGAGCAGGAGTTGAATGGCTTGACGAGGCAGCAACACTCGTAACATTAGCACCCGTTCCCGCAATATTTCCATTAGTTTGGTTTTCATTCGTCATTTTTTCTATAGAGTTGGAAACAAGACAGAAATTTGTTCAATCAGTGAAGTTTTGATATCTTCAAACTGAATACCAAACCAAGCATACAACACATAACAATGGTGAAGTTTTTATATACTTCAAAACCGTACGTTTATTATTCCGGTACAGTTTTGATATACTTTAAACCAGACAGAACAATTCTTGGAGTAGAAAGCTTGAAGGCTTTAGTCTCCAAAACAATATACAAAATGTAGATAACAGTTTATAATATATATTTCAACACAGAAATGTTAGTATATAAAAATCCTTAAGCTTGTGATCGCTACTGTGTTAAAACACAAAATCAAAAAAAAAAATTAGAAGAATAAAGAAACTAGAAAACAGTAAAGATTAAGAAATATTCCGAGTCCACAATTTGCTTATGCATCCTTAAGGAATTTTAACCCCCTCACATGTTGCCAAGGTAATGGATTAAATCCTCCCAGGATAAAACGGAATAAACCTTCCTGCAACAGTGGCAATACAAAATGCAGGATACCAACGAACCTAAAGAACGAAGCAAAATCACACTTACGAATTCGAGAGAGAGAGACTGCGAATTAGAATGCAGTATTTTCATAAAGAAGGAAGTTCTGTAATGTTTTTTTGGTGTGTTAAAAATGAAGCCATGCCTCTGAATTTATAGGCAATTATTGGAAGAGGTGTGATGTTTGTTCTGAAAAAGGTGCCTTTTCAGAAGTTTACGGTGCCTGCCGCGGTCCTACCGCGGTTACGCCAGGATCGCGGCCAGAGTGGCCCTCTGAATCTGCAGCAAGGTTCTTGCGCGGTCCTACCGCGGTTATGCTAGGACCACGACCAGACTATCTGTTATGACCCAAAATCAACTAAGGGTCGTGGTGGCGCCGGACACCATTGTCAGGCCTGCCAACTCAAATACTTTAAGTTAGTCTCGTTTTAACACTTTTGAAATACATGATTTTTCCTTCATTATTTAGATATTTTAAAGAATATATTTTCAAATCAAATTTAAAGGTTAAGCAATTAATACAATACTCCAAACCATCCCAGAACCCGGTGTCACAAGTGCATGAGCATCTACTGATAAGAGAAATAAAATACAACATCCGCCCGGGATATAGTGGACGGAAAGTAAATAGAGTACAAAGGAAGGGACTACTCTAGCTGTGGCCGTCTCGAATGATGCAGCTCACCTAGTCCCAGAATCATCCGTGCTGCTATGCCTAGTAAGCCACTGGAGTCACATATACCCGTGCAACAAAATGCATAGCAAGTGTAGTATGAGTACAAAAACAACGTGTACCCAATGAGTATCCCGCTTAATCCCAAAGGGGTAGAGACGAGATGGTCAACTTTGACACTCTCTAGTGGTCCAATAATTATTCATCCCGAATAAATATATTAAACTGTGGATTTATTTTAAAAACATGATTTTAATCCAAATAGAGAAAACAAGTAAACACATAATTCTTTCATAGGAATTTTCCATAGGTCCTCTTTATTATTAACAAATAAATCCCGAGCCAGGGTGAGGCAGTGACAACTTAAATAAGTTCAGGACAACAGCACAAACATGCACAAATCATGCCGAGGTCGACGGCCCGCTCCAACAGAAATGTAAATTGTGCATTGCCAAGGGTCGAGCGGCCCGTACCATAGATGCATCTATATAATCTGCCGAGGCATTCGGCTCGTTCCAGAAATAAACACATACCCTACTTGCGAATCATGCATGCGACGCAGGTACACATAAGAATACATACTCAATCAGTCAAATAAGAGCTTATCGGGGAATATTTATTCAAATAAAACCAATTCTCCTTTAATGATTTTAAGAAATGAATCTTAATGCCTTTGAAAGTCATTTACTAATTTAATGTAATTTAGGCAATTCAAGCCATCAATGGGTTCACAAATAATCCAAGCGTAACATGCTTTTGGGTCCTAGACTGCCCAAACAATAGCATAATCGTAGCTATGCACGGACTCTCGTCACCTCGTGCACACGTAGCCCCCACAAATAGGAGCACATAACCAATTTAACTCACCTATGGGGTAAATTCCCCCTCACAAGATTAGAAAGGAGATTCACCTCGCTCCGAAGATCCGCAACCGGCATTTTACATTCTTCCGAAGGTTTGAACCAACGCAAAATGCTCCAAAACTAGCCAATGGTCATAGAAATCCATTAATATAGCTCAATTAAACTTTACAGCCCAATTTGTAACAATTCCTAACCCCAAGCGAAAAGTTGACGAAAATGCCCTCGGGCCCACATGCCCGGAATCCAAAAATTTTCAAAGATAAATATTACCCATAGCCTTACGAACTCAAATATATGATTTTCTCTAAATTCCATACTCAAAATCGTGGTCAAATTCCAAGAATACTAATTTTCTAGATTTTCCCTCAAACCCCAAGTTTGTACAATTTTCCATGACTAAATCCATATATAAACCTTGTATATACTCAAAACTAGTAGAAATCACTTACCTCATGCTTGGTGATGAAAATGGCACTCCTAAGTTGCTCCAACATTTGCTCCCATGGAAGAAATGAAGTGAAAAGGAGCCAAACTTCGATTTTTAAAGAAATCTCTCTGTCTCCAGCAATTTACGCTTTCGCGGACAAATTCCCGCTTCCACGGTCCCGCTTCTACGGAATGTTTCCGCTTCTGCGGTTATGACAGCAACCAGTACTTTCTCGACACGGAAATGAGCATAACTCCCTCATATGATCTCCAAATTCGACGATTCTTTTTGCTATGGCTCCAAAATTACGATACGGATCTAATGCTTCAATAAAAAGTTAATTTGGAGCTCATTTTCTTAATATGGTATCCCTTTTATGTCCGAATAAATGGCGTTAAAGCATCAAACAAAAGCGCGATACAACCCGAGGCCCCCGGGACCTCGACCAATCTCACCAACCTGTCCCAAAACACATTACGGACTTGCTTTAGGCCTCAAATCACAAAAAAAAAACAATGCTAAAATCAAGAATTAACCTCCAATCCATGCTTTATGAACTTTAGAACTTCCAACTTCTACTTCCGATGCTCAAACCTATGAAATCACGTCCGATTGACCTCAAATTTTGCACACAAGTCATATTCGACATTACAGACTTACTCCAACTTTCGGAATCGGATTCCGACCCCGATATCAAAAAGTTCACTTCCGGTCAAACTTCTCAAAAACCTTCAAATTTCTATCTTTAGCCAAATGGCTTCAAAATAACCCACGAACCTCCAAATTCACTTCCGATCGCGCTCCCAACTCCAGAATCACCGTACGGAGCTACTCCCAATCTTGGAATTCCAAACGGACATCTATAACGCCGAAATTCACTTCAAGCCAAACTTAAGAAATTTCTTCCAAAATGCTAACTTCCACATTAAGCGCCAAAATGCTCCCGGGTTATCAAAAACCCGAACTGGGCATACGCCCAAATCCGATATCATCATACAAACCTGCTGGAACCTTCAGATCCCGATTCCGAGGTCGTTTACTGAAAAATCCAATCCTAGTTCATTCTTTCAACTTTAAGCTTCTGAAATGAGAAATTTCATTTAAATTTAACTCCGATATTTCTGAATTCCAATTCCGACCATGCGAACAAGTCACAATACCTAAAATGAAGCTGCTCATGGCCTCAGACTGCTGAACGAAGCACTAGGGCTCAAAACGACCGGTCGGGTTGTTACATTCTCTCGCACTTAAACATACGTTCGTCCTCGAACGTGCTGATAACTATACCGAAGTAGTCTGAAATCATTGTTTAGCACCTCATGCACCTTCCTGTGCTACCACAACTTAGCTGAGCAGATCAGCTCGATAAATTCTGAAGATATTCTCTTTTATTCAAACAAATAAGCCTTAGAGCCCGATTCCAACATCCGGAATTCTATGCCAGGCCTGTTTCCTACATAACACCACCAAATCATTCACCACATGCTGTACCCAACATGACTGCATAACCTTGCTGAATTCTTACTTTGCAACACTTAATCCACAGGACCGCGATAATATTTTATGATCAACTTAGCCGATATTCAATGAGTCAGATGCTCCCATTGCACCTCATGACATACGCAAGTCTTAACCTAACTCTTACAATACCGCCATGATGGATGAGATGTGCCAAAATTCATAATCAACTATCGAGTAAACCAATCATTGAGTCTATACTTCTGACAAGAAACATCACCACATTCTAGACGAAATAATGATCTTTGCTCCTTAATATACTTCATATAATCAGATTGCACTGATCCTAAATCCCAAGATCTTGTCTCACCCAATATGAACTGCTCCAGCAATAAGCCACTCCGAATGCGATCACAAGTCTCATATGACGCCACAATGTGCTAATAGGCCACCAATTCGAACACAACACAAACAGAAAATCGAACTCTAGAAGGAATTAACTAACCCCCACACTAATACAAACTTTCCTTAGAAGATAGGAAGCGAAACACACAAAAATAACATATAGAAAACCAGGCTCGACATCACACTATTGCGGCGCGCAACCCGATCCAAATAACAAACCCATGGCGGCGTGCCACACGTTCCACACATAGATGTCACATAAGGAGATTGCACTTCGAGCTAAATCTGTTCATTACAATAAAAATATCGAATTTCGATCGCAAGCACGCTAAGTGCATAGTACCATCCCTGAGAAAACACATAGAGCTATAGGCTACAAAACTCAAGCACAACCGAGGTACGATACAAGATCTGAATCTCAAGAGCCATTCTGCTCACATAACATCATCGCCACGCGGAACCTTAACACATAAGAATTTACCAAGCCGTCTTACAAATCATATGGCGCAATACATCATTACTTGGAATAGCTGATGACAAAATAACACCCCGACTGTTCCTCCATAAGGAACGCTCGCTGAAACGAACACCACTGGCCTAATATAAAGCCCTGTTCACATGTAAATCAATCCACTAATCTCAAGCCAAATATCTGATTGCACCAACTTGGCTAATAACCTTTCAAAGGTCCATAGTAACTCCCTTTTCCTCATCACACGTAAGAACAACCATCATAACCGGAGCAACCTCTTCAGTTCATAACCCAATAAACAATGTGCCCTTCAGGCATAAATTCTCAAATCAATGATATTACCACAATCCTCATACTTGGTTTAAATTTTTAGTCAGTCAAGTGACTACATGTCACACTGATACAATCTTCCCATGGGGAATGCTCCCAAAATCTTCCGAGTTAAATAACGGATCAGCACATCTAAACCATCGGACGCACCAATGCTGAAAAACGATCAAGAATCCTTAACCAGGATGCAAACCCTCTTTCACAACACATCGATCTCAGGTGACGCTGAAGACATTACCAATTTACTTTAATCATTCAACCTTTTCCTTGCTCATTCGAGCCCGTGACATCCTTGCCAACACCAAACTGCAACCTTGATCCTAACTCCGAATTTCCATGCTACTCACTGCACCCAACGTGCTAATATATGATAGAACACGATTTTCATCATAACTCCGAAATCATTAATATTTTAACACTTCATCATGTAAGAACTTTTCACTTAACTCACTTTAGGAGAATCATAGCAACACACAGGCAAATCCCCATAACCATAGAATATGCAAATCTGCAAGTAGTGATCCAAGCCACCATAGTCCTTCCAGAATCCGCTTCCACTTAACAAGCCATAACAGAAGAATGCCCCTGATAAATCATCAATCACGGCGGCCAACAGACCTCACACGTACCACCACAGATCATACACATAACTTGATCACGCGGACCGAACTGATCACTGGCCCCAACATGCCAATTCAACTATGGCTAATCAATTTACCTTCTTCCAATTCATCCTTGCTTGCCTTAGAAATAAGACTAACTCCATTCAACACATAACATACTCCATCTACACTCGCCCCGAGTGACCTTGAATCACGAGACCAGGCTGTCTCAATTCCCACGAACTATTTCATATCACCCAAATGCTACACCACAAGTCAAAATATCATAGAACATTCTGGGCACCTTCTCATAAGTTGTTACAAAGCTTGATTCTTAACTGTACTCATAGGCTCGAAATCATTGAGCACCACACCTACCTTCTGAATCCACTAGGACCATTATTGAGAGCCACCCGCTCTTACTTGGTCCGGAATATAATTCACTCCATAAATCTTATAACACACGAATACTCTCTCGGCGAAGCACCCGGCGAAATCACTCTCTCTGAAACCTGTATCTATACCAGGCATAAATCTTGAACCTTTTTCCAAGTCCGAACATGAGCCAATAAGGCCAACCATCGCATGCCTCCAACAATTCATTCGCTCAAATTACCACTTATGGTCTTTTCCCGTAGCTGAAACAACCCATCGATATGCAGATAAACAGAGACCTCGCAAGCAATTAACCATGCAACCCAATCTTAGGAGGTGAGACTCTCCCACTTAGCTTGAAGCCATTATTACACAACTCTGGAACTCACCAGAATCCTTTATCTCTTGTTGACATAACCTTATGAAATCATCCGCCGCAATTTCTCAGAATCTTCCTGTAAATCCCCATCTTTCATGTTCTGAATCATCATCCACATTCACACGACCGACCTCTTTGTTGGACAACCAATATAATACCTTGCAGAAGCTTCGCCAACCACGCGACCACTAATCTGGTCACGGGAGATAACCCACTTACGGAAACCACTTCCCGACACCTTCCAAATGCTGCTGCACGGGATACAGTCACTATGACATCAACAACCAAATCCTGAGTCCAAGCTCACTCTCCAGCTACACCAGTCCGTTCACTCCTCGTAGACATCAATTAAATATGCGGCAACACCTTCCCAAATTCAGAGTTGTGCTGCACCCTCCTCCATTTCAAGCAGCTCCTTTCCGCCATATCAACCTTTTGTTGCATAATAGCCCATACTTCAAGTCATACCCGCAAACTTCAATCACCAATCATTAAAATCCCCAATTCGATCCAAACTCTCCTTAAGGCGTGCAGTCATCCTACTACCAAGCCCGTATGCAACACCCGCCACTCTCCCACTTTGGCAGAACTCATCTTCTTAATCGGTCACTCGACCTTGCTTCTCATACTTGGCCTTCTAGAAATTTTAAACACCGCCTGACACTTCCCACATGTCGTTCCTCACACTTTGCTGCTCAATTGTTGTCTCAAACAAAACCTATCTTCGTGGCACTTGAACCCACAATAGCTGCTAATCTTTAAGCCTTTCCAAAGGTCATCTTTATCGATCCGTCAATATTAGAAATTCTGATTCGACCTTGAACCAACGCACCATGCGACAACTGACAGTCGTATCTCCAATACTATTTCACAATATCCTGCCATAAAGACGAATTGTAGCAGATTATAACATCGACGAACTTGGTACGTTCTAATAGGACCACGACACCCTATCATAGAAGAAAAGCTCCACCACGCTTGCAAATGCCAAGTCTCATTGCTTTCACTAGCCCACATCTGACCATTCTTAATCCGATTGCCTTTTTCCCTGCCGGAAATAAAATACTAAATCCGTTGGTTACACACTGAGTAAACCTCCCTTCAATTCATCCACTGCCCCGACACGTGGGCAAACATCCTACCATCACAACAACATTGCGGAAAATCGCGCATGAGCATCATGGTAATCTGTGCCTAGCCTCAAGGCTCTTAGAAGTCTTGTTACTGAACTGAACAATAGAATACCCTTCCATAAAGCGACTATAATAGTCCAATCAACCATACCAGGAAAATCATCCCGCACCACATTTTTAGTGCCATTTCAATTCTTCAAATTCTCGATTTCTAGCAAGCGCTCACGTTGCGTAAGATTGAGTAGGAATGAATCAAAGGCATAAGTCTCAAAGTAATAGAACCGCACGATAGGGAAATCAAGAATGGAAGTACTCCTAACAGCCATGTAGACTCCCGAGGATAAGTACAGATGTCTCCGTATCGATCCACGAGACTCTACTAGACTTGCTCATGACTCGTGAGACCGACGGGAACATAGTGCTCTGGTACCATATTGTCACGACCCAAAATCCACTAAGGGTCGTGGTGGCGCCGGACACCGTTGTCAGGCCAGCCAACTCAAATACTTTAAGTTAGTCTCGTTTTAACACTTTTGAAATACAGGATTTTTCCTTCATTATTTAGAAATTTTAAAGAATATATTTTCAAATCAAATTTAAAGGTTAAGCAATTAATACAATAATCCAAACCATCCCAGAACCCGGTGTCACACGTGCATGAGCATCTACTGATAAGAGAAATAAAATACAATATCCGCCCGGGATTCAGTGGACGGAAAGTAAATAGAGTACAAAGGAAGGGACTACTCTAGCTGCGGCCGTCTCGAATGATGCAGCTCACCTAGTCCCAGAATCATCCATGCTGCTATGCTTAGTAGGCCACTGGAGTTACATATACTTGTGCAACAAAATACACATCAAGTGTAGTATGAGTATAAAAACAACGTGTACCCAATGAGTATCTCGCCTAATCCCGAAGGGGTAGAGACGAGATGGTCAACTTTGACACTCTCTAGTGGCCTAATAATTATTCATCCTTAATAAATATATTAAACATTTGATTTATTTTATAAACATGATTTTAATCCAAATAGAGGAAACAAGTAAACACATAATTCTTTCATAGGAATTTTCTATAGGTCCTCTTTATTATTAACAAATAAATCTCGAGCCAGGGTGAGGCAGTGACAACTTAAATAAGATCAGGACAACAACACAAACATGCGCAAATCATGCCGAGATCGACGGCCCGCTCCAACAGAAATGTAAATTGTGCACTACCGAGGGTTGAGCGGCCCGTACCATAGATGCATCTATTTAATCTGCCAAGGCGTTCGGCCCGTTCCAGAAATAAACACATACCCTGCTCGCGAATCATGCATGCGACGCAGGTACATATAAGAATACATGCTCAATAAGTCAAATAAGAGCTTATCGGGGAATATTTATTCAAATAAAACAAATTCTCCTTTAACGATTTTAAGAAATGAAGCTTAATCCCTTTGAAATTCATTTACTAATTTAATGTGATTTAGGCAATTCAAGTCATCAATGAGTTCACAAATAATCCAAGTGTAACATGCTTTTGGGTCCTAGACTACCGGAAAAATAGCATAATAGTAGCTACGCACGGACTCTCGTCACCTCGTACGTACGTAGCCCCCACAAGTAGGAGCACATAACCAATTTAACTCACCTATGGGGTAAATTCCCCCTCACAATATTAGAAAGGAGACTCACCTCGCTCCGAAGATCCACAACCGGCATTTTACATTCTTCTGAATGCTCGAACCAATGCAAAATACTCCAAAATTAGCCAATGGTCATACAAATCCATTAATATAAGCTCAATTAAACTTTGCAACCCAATTTGTAACAATTCCTAGCCCCCGAACGAAAAGTTGACGAAAATGCCCTCGGGCCCACGTGCCCGGAATCCAAAATTTTTCGAAGATAAGTATTACCCATAGCCTCACGAACTCAAATATATGATTTTCTCTAAATTCCATACCCAAAATCGTGGTCAAATTCCAAGAATACTAATTTTCTAGGTTTTCCCTCAAACCCCAAGTTTCTACAATTTTCCATGTCTAAATCCATATATAAACCTTGTATATACTCAAAACTAGTAGAAATCACTTACCTCATGCTTGGTGATGAAAATGACACACCAAAGTTGCTCCAACATCGGCTCCCATGGAAGAAATGAAGTGAAAATGAGCCAAACTTCGATTTTTAAAGAAATCTCTCTGTCTCCAGCAATTTCCGCTTCCACGGAAAATTTTTCGCTTCCGTAGTCCCGCTTTGCGGAAAATTTCTGTTTTCGCGGACAAATTCCCGCTTTCGCGGTCATGCTTCTGCGGAACGTTTCCGCTTCTGCGGTTATGACAACAACCAACACTTTTTCGACACGGAAATGAGCATAACTCCCTCATACGATCTCCAAATTCGACGATTCTTTTTGCTATGGCTCCGAAATTACGATATGGATTTAGTGGTTCAATAAAAACTTAATTTAGAGTTCATTTTCTTAATATGGTACCCCTTTTTATATCCAAATAAACAGCGTTAAAGCATTAAACAAGAGCGCGGTACAACCCGAAACACACCCGAGGCCCCCGGGACCCCGACCAATCTCACCAACCTATCCCAAAACACATTGCCGACTTGCTCGAGGCCTCAAATCACATCAAACAATGCTAAAATCAAGAATCAACCTCCAATCCAAGCTTTATGAACTTTAGAACTTCCAACTTCTACTTCCGATGCTTAAGCCTATGAAATCGCATCTGACTGACCTCAAATTTTGCACACAAGTCATATTCGACATTACGGACCTACTCCAACTTTCGGAATTGGATTCCGACCCCGATATCAAAAAGTCCACTTCCGGTCAAACTTCTCAAAAACCTTCAAATTTCTATCTTTAGCCAAATGGCTTCAGAATAACCCACGGACCTCCGAATTCACTTCCGATCGCGCTCCCAACTCCAGAATCACCGTATGGAGCTACTCTGAGTCTCGAAATTCCAAATGGACATCGATAACGCTGAAATACACCTCAAGCCAAACTTAAGAAATTTCTTCCAAAATGCTAACTTCCACAATAGGCGCCAAAACGCTCCCGGGTTATCCAAAACCCGAACTGGGCATGCGCCCAAGTTAGATATCATCATACGAACCTGCTGGAATCTTCAGATCCCGATTCCGAGGTCGTTTACTCAAAAATCCAATCCTAGTTCATTCTTTCAACTTTAAGCTTCTGAAATGAGAATTTTCATTTAAATTTAACTCCGATCTTTCTGAATTCCAATTCTGACCATGCGAACAAGTCAATATACCTAAAATGAAGCTGCTCATGACCTCAGACTACTGAACAAAGCGCTAGGGCTCAAAAAGACCGGTCGGGTCGTTACACTATCCTTCTGAATCTTTAGGAGTGATCTAGCATTTTATTAATTATTAAATAATTAATTAAATAAATTTTGTCCAAAAAATAATCTTATCGATCATTTGACAAATCCGAAGCCGAAGCCGAAGCCGAAGCCGAGCCGAGCGAGCGACGACGACGGCGCGAGGGTTCATTCTCTTCAACTCCTTTTAAGAGCTTTAAGAAGTGATTCTATATATAAGCACATAAATGTAGTTATCCCTCACCAATGAGGGACAAAGTGCAAGTCAAAAGTTCACTTCATTCAAATTTTTATTTCCCTCCATTTTATTTCCTACCATTTTCAATTCACGCCCTTAGACTTTAAAGCCCAATGCCTTTAAATTCCAACATCAATGAGGCCAAAAATGAACCATATATGAACCAGATCTAAGACACTCTCAATGACAAAGATTGACAATAACTCTTATTTATCGTCATATAAAAATATTCATGGGCGAACGCTAGCAACGCATGTTGAATAATGGTGGTGGTGTAACAATGTTATTCTTGTACGTACGTTCATACAGGCTACTATTTTGTTAGTGTATATCATTTTTTCAAGGATAGCCATTTTTGTTTTCGGCTTTCATATACCTTTTGCACGAATGTGACGTTTAGATTACTCTTAGTAAGAAACGTATTTTGTTTGCAAGAATGTGATATTCAGACTAATCCTATTAAGAATTGTATTTTGTTTAACCATAAAAGAGGGTACTTTATTAAGAATACCTACCAAACGGAAAAAAGAAAAATGTCACAACATTCACATCATCTCTTAATTAAAGGCCTATTCACGTAGCCATTGCGACGAAACTGAGAACGCACTGTAATCAAAACTTGGCAAAGCTTTAGGATATAAACGAGTTACAATTTTTTGTGAGATTTAATTAAATTACAAGAACATGAGACATACATAACGACACAAACATATATAGTTGCACGCGAAATTCAACGTTGCAACAATGTCAACAAAAAACTAATATTCTTATTATATGTATACATTTAAAACTTCATTTTCATATGTATACATAGTTACACCAGATCCCATTATTTAGACGGGTAAGTAATGGGATCAATTGTACTCGTAAAACTAGTTCTAGATCTGCCTCCTCTGACAACTAAACGTTAAGCAAATTAAGGCACACCCTGGCGATTGATGGTATCAGTAGCAGAAAGCTGAGAGTGAGCAGAGGCAGATCCACCACCGGAGAGTGTCGGCGCGTCGGTGGAACTAGCAGCACCACGGCCAGGATTTGGTTGTTGATGTCCTTGTGTTCCATACCCTTGTTTCTTGTAATCTTCCAAATCCTTATATTGTGTATAAGGACTTGTATCTACTGGCAAACCTTCTAACTTACTCTTATCTGATTCCTTGTCCGGTCGCCTCTCCATTTCTTTTTTCTCCATATATTTTGCACTTCTTCTTTTACTATATCTCTATATATAAGTTTTCCTTTTATTATATGGTGTTGACGCGTGTTGTTTTCGTGTCAGGAAGTTGGATGAGGTGTAAGCATTTCCTGAAAACATAGCTACGTCCATGCTCAGCCAATTAAATTTTGCTGCAAGATTGTTCCTTGGAATTGTAAATTGCTCCTTTTATATTCTACAATCTCATACTCCCTCCTTTAACCGGTGATCACACCCAACTATGCCTTATAAAAAAGATAATGCGTTCGTTGCAAATATTATCCGGTTTACAAGTTTGAAGTCAAATCTCACAGAGAATTAACCTATCAATTACCTTTGTTGGAATCACTAAATTCTTTATAATAAACTTTCCCAAACGTTATAAACAATAGATGATGGTATTTCTACTAACTAAGATTGAAAATAAATAAATAAACAACTGTAAACTAAATATGCTTGGGTTGTAAACAATAATGAGAAGGTTCTAAGGTAGTGATTTCCCCTATAGATGGAATCCCTTCCGGTTATGTCTCATATTGATTCACCAAAATATCTCTATTATGAGCACTCTTTTTACCGTAAATCTCTCCCGAGTAATCGCGATAATTTACTAGACGCACTCTCCCGAGTTACGCTAGCTGATTTTGTTTATTACAGCTCACTTAGATTACACCCTAGGCTTCGTTATCCCTAATCATGCCTTTAAACTCGCAGTTATAGATCCCTCTTATACTTTGGGAGTGGTGTTGTTCAACAATTACCTAAATATGCACTCTCTCCTGAGTTATGTACACTAATTAGGCACATCTAATTGAGGATCCAATCAATTAACTACAATAAACACGTAATTGAACAAATAGAGATTAACTGGCAAACTATATGAACATGATCAAGAAGTTCATCCTTCAATAGGTTCCATCAAAACCTTAGACTAAAGTATTTAGCTACTCATAACAACGTAAAGATAAACTATGAAAATATTCATCATACAAAATTGCAAGAAAATGAAGAAATAAAGAACTATGATGTTTTTGGGTGATCTCTCACACTTGTGTTTCTTGCAAAAGTACTCTCCAAAACAAATCTGACCTCATGTGGCTGAATTCCTACTTCTTATAAGGGTTTTACACCATGTTTTCCCGACATTACACTTTAGTCCCTGGATTTTTCGCGTTCTGCCGCAGTCCCACCGCGGTTACGCCAGGACTGCGACCAAAAAGGTTCTCTGAATCTTTAATGATGTTCTGCCTCGGTCCTACCGCGGTTACGGTCTGACCGCGACAGGCTAAGTTCAGCTCTGATTTTGTCTCTTCACTTGGTGCATTTCGTGGGCATTGTTTGATTGGTCTCCTTTTCTCCGTAATTGATCCAAAACATGCTCCATCGACTTCTTTCATTGGATATAGCCTGCAAAGCATGAAAATCACTAATCAGAGCATTTGGTTATTATTTTTTACCACAAATCTATACAAAAATGTGGTTCTTTAGGGTCCAATTATAGTCTAATTCACCTATTATGAACACCCCACACTTAAATCTTTGCTCGTCCTGGGGCTAGTTGAACCACACTTCTAGGCCTATTCGTTAGATATATTACCCTTTTTATATCACATCTGCTATTATGAAAAAACAACCTAAGTAGTGCACCAACCACATCTCAGATGAAGACTCTAATGCCATGCCACACTCATGCTTACTTTATGTACTCTAACAGAAGTGAAGACTTGTTTTTTATTCTTGGGTTAAATTCCCTCACATCACATTTTTGAGAGAAGTTCCACACACATGAAATCAAACAACAAGGAACTGTAGAATAAACAAATTCACTCACTCTCAGCAAAAAATATTCATATGCCACACAGATACACCATAAGTTTGCCCTTAGTGTAATACTCTACTAATCGAATTGTTCAGCCTAAGATTAATAGGGCTTCATTTGGTTGTAATGTAGGCTACGGGACAGGTAGGATGCATTTAGATATAAGAGTGACTGCACCTCCCTAAGCACTTTAATACATACATTTTCTCACTTAAACCTTATCCTTGTGTCACCCCAAAATTCCACCTTCACATTGATGTAACTACCCCATTCTTCTTTAAGTACACGTGCATCAAGTGCCACCACTTATCTAGGAGTTTTTATTTTTATTTTTTTAATTCAAGTGGCTCTTCCTTTTTCAAAATAGTGCACCTTTCTCCTTATTCAACTAGTTTCACTCGAAAGCAAAATCGACCACCCCGCACTTTAACTTTTGCAAAGTTCATAATAATTCAAGTGCTCATGAGAGGTGAAAATGTTGAAATAGATGGTTAATTTAAATAAATGGGTAAGGCTTGTAATGTGGTTGCCAAAGAAAAATGATTATAGGCTCAAAGGGGTTAACTATGGTAATATGTACGGGTGGATTCATGATTATATAGGCTACACAAAGAAATGCCTAAATCATCTCTAAGACCAAACAACTACTATTTCGCTTTGCACACACACGGGGCAAGTTCTAGGTATTGCATGCAAGCACAAAATACGTGTATTATCTCACACACACTTGGCATGTCACTCATTCTGAATTAGTTTGTCAACACATTCACGTGAGCATTCAAGCAAGACAAGGTGTGCAAAATTAAGGCATAAGATTAAGAGTCTACACGTGAGCCTAGACGTCGTATCCTCAAGTTCGTTTTAAGTATTTGCAGGTATGTACACCACGGGATGTATTCTTGCCCAACCCATCTTTGCCCAAAAGAGTCCTAAGGGTCCTAAAATCTATTAAATAAAAATCTACCTAAACCGGTTCAAGAAAAACCCTTGTAAAAGTACCGCGGTCAAAAGAAAAATTAAGGGAGAATTACTACACTACCTAAAAAGAAAATAAAATACAAAAAAAACCTTTTTGGCTTTTTGATGAGACTACTTCCCTCAAGAATACTGTCTATATGGTCCGTCATCAGGAAGAGTCTCCTACCTTTTTTAGGTTTTTTTTATCTGATCTTAACCCTCAAGAAACCCGTCGACACGTTTCTGTCGTTGGACCAAGTTGGTGACATCTAAGCTACATATACAACAACACATATATACACAAATTATATATACACATACCCGAATCTCCCACCCCACACACAAAGAGTATGGCATGTCCTCATGTCATAAAATAATTAAAGAGCAGAAGGGTAAGAGAACTTCCCTGGTCATCAGTCGGAGTCAGATACGGTGTTGGGATCCACGTGACGGGCCTTCCCTAAAGCACGAAACCAAGCCATCACTCGGCTCTTAGACCTAGCCTGTCGTCTAGGCATGACATCCAAACGAACATGCATGCTATATACCGAGGAGCGAAGTTCTGCCACGTCTTCCTTCATAGAAGGAAACAAGGGTCGGCTGGAGTATGATCTAGAGAATTCCACCCCAGTTCGGGGTTGCAGTGAGGATCCAGCTGCATCATAAGACCTCTTGGGTGGTGCCATGGGTGTTGGGTCATCATCATCGTCATGCAGGTCAATGTGTGTAGGTGCATGTCTGCCCACTTTGATCTTTGACGCTCTGAAAGCTATTTTTGGGGGGTAAAGTGCCATCCGTAGGACTGACTGGCACATCAATCAGCAAATATAACCTCGTCATAAGTGAGGGGAAGTAAAACCACTTAATCATCAGAGGCGAACAGAGGATCATTTCATCTCCAATGATTTTAGC
Organism: Nicotiana glauca; assembly: GCA_026770625.1. Lineage (NCBI taxonomy): Eukaryota > Viridiplantae > Streptophyta > Magnoliopsida > Solanales > Solanaceae > Nicotiana > Nicotiana glauca. The sequence continues at coordinate 17,528 of MU722408.1, forward strand.
AACATCAACATCCGTCATGGTCATGATGTACCAAACCAATATAGCCCGTAAGCTATTCACATCTGTTGTGTTGCCCATGGGCAATAACCTGCTACAAATCATGGTGAACCAACACTTAGCTTCCCATGTGAACGACTTGGAATGCAGGGTTATGGTTTCCTGTATCCAAACTGTTCGTTCCCCTGAGCATACAGAATCAATCAGAGTGTCCCAATTGACCCTTGGAGAATTGTGGTAATAATCATTGTCACTAGTGAACGGAGGCAACGGCAGGACCTGGCAAATTTTCTGTACTGAGGCATCTACTACTTTACCCCGCGCCACTACAGAACGACACATATGTTCCGGGAAGTTCACTTAGAACTCCCGAACTATCATTGGGTTTGTCGTTTCAGGTTCATCGAACAAATACTCTATCCCCCTCCGACGGATTTCCTCGTACATGTCCGATTTTTTGACACGGAGGGCGGCCCTGTCAATACTTATCTCCGGGACAAAGATTTTTGTGGTTTTCGCATGAAACCTATCCTGGACCTCCTCAGACGTGAACCGTGTGGCATCATAAGTCAGAATCTCGGAAGTGCTTTCCGAGTTCTTTCGCTTCTTTCGGGCCATGGTACCTGCAATTAGTTCATCATAACAGTCAAGGGCAGTCAAACATGTGCCAGTCGGATGGATACTCAGACTTCGCCACCCGCTTGCACCAAACAATTACCCAAAGTGGAAAACATCTACTATTGTCCCCACACCACCAATCAATGATACAATTCCGCCATATAAGACCCCCCGCAAGCTTCCACAAATAATACCAATTAAGTACTCCCACAACCTACCCTACACAAAAATTATCAACTAGGAATACACTCCCACATCTACACAAAGCAACCCCAAACACCAACTACAACACCAAACTTGGAGTCTAAAACCCCATTGCAACCAAAATCCAGAATTATATACAATAATCACTATATAATGCAAAATACATACAGCACAAGGAAAAGTAGAAACACTTACTTGACGATTACCGTGGAGTCTTGAGAAAGAAAAAAATAAATAAATAATTGGGGGGTTGTGGGGGGTGGGACATTTTGGGGGGAGGGGGTGGTGGATGGGTAGGGTTTGGATGGAGAAAGGGTTAAGAAGAAGGAGTAGTGGGGGTTTTGGGTTATGGGAGGAATAAGAGAAAAGAGCGAGTGGGTTTTGGGGAGAAGAAGAAGAAGGAGAATGGAGAAGAAAAGGGTTTGGGAAGAAGAAGAAGAAGAAATTTGGAGAAGAAGATGAGAGAAGATAGAGAACATATGAGAGAGTATGAGAGAAAAAAGGGGGATGTCGGTTGTTAATGGTTGGGGTTGTGGGTAGGTTAGGGTAATTAAAGGGGGGAGGGGGAAGAAAATAAAAAAAAAAATTCTGTTGCAAGTTGTACCTGGGATTGGCCCGAAATACCGCGGTCACACCGCGGTTATGACGCAACCGCGGTGGACCAGCTTCATAGGGGGTCCTTGACAGCGGTCCTACCGCAGTTATGCTGCGACCGCAGTGAACCAACTTCAGAGAGGATCCTTGACCGCGGTCCCACTGCGATTATGCCGCGATCGAAGTGGACCTGTTCCTGGATGCCAATTTCGAGGTTCTTTTCATTGATTTGCCAATTAGGCACTATTTTTACCTCTTTTAATACCTACCTTACCCATGTTATGCCCAGGCTCATGATGCAAAGTCCTCCGCACTAACCTGCATATGTATAATATGTTAGAAATTCTACTATCATAGGTTGCCTCCCATGAAGCGCCTAATTTAACGTCGCGACACGATGCAACACGAGCGCAAGATTCGCTCAACCTCTCTCTTATATTTTTTTTATATGATATTACAGACTACACTTACAACACATTCGTGGGTTGCCTCCCACGCAGCGCCAGATTTAACATCGCGGCACGATGCACATGAGCGCATTTAAGGCTCGCTCGACCTTTGAGGTTCAGTTAGGTGGATCTCAGACCCTTCCTTTGGTCCGTTCATGCCCACATATAGTTTTAATCTCTGGCCATTACCTCTAAATGTATGGGAGTCTTTCTCAGTGGCGATCTCTACAACACCTGAAGGGAATACTTCAACCACTTGAAACGGTCCAGACCATCTTGACTTAAGCTTACCAGGGAACAGCTGGAATCTTGAGTTATAGAGCAATACCATGTCCCCAGGTTTGAAATGTCGCTCAAAAATGTTCTGGTGATGTAACCTCTTCGTTCTTTCCTTGTACAATCTTGTGCTCTCAAAAGAAAGATGTATGAACTCGTCAAGCTCATGCAACTCAGTGGTTCTAGTTGTGCCTGCAGCTTCAATATCTAAGTTCAACTGCTACAATGCCCACCACGCTTTATGTTCAAGTTCCACTGGCAGGTGACAGGCCTTTCCAAACTCCAACTTATATGGTGACATACCAATTGGTGTTTTAAACGCAGTCCTGTAGGCCCATAATGCATCATCTAGCTTTAACGCCCAATCAGTTCTTGTGGCGTTCACAGTCTTGGTTAACACACTCTTTATCTCTCTGTTAGACACTTAAACCTGCCCACTAATTTGTAGGTGATACGGAGTAGCCACCTTGTGGCGCACGTCATACTTTGCAAGCAACTTTTTGAAGGCTCTATTACAGAAGTGAGTGCCCCCGTCACTAATAATCGCTCGTGGTGTCCCAAATCGGGTGAATATGAGAAATCCCACCACTACTCTTGCATCATTAGAGGGTAACACAATAGCTTATACCCATTTGGACACTTAGTCCATAACAACAAGTATATATTTATTGCCAAAGGAGCTGACGAAGGGACCCATGAAGTCAATCCCCCAGACATCAAACACTTCCACTTCTTGAATCGGGTTCATGGGCATCTCGTGGCGACGGGAAATGTTCCCAGTCCGCTGACATTCATTGAAGCCCTTCACCCATAGGTGCGCGTCTCTAAACACTGTTGGCCAAAAAAAATCCGACCTTAAGCACTTTCGCAGCTGTCCTGACCCCTCCAAAATGTCCTCCATATGCTGATGAGTGACAAGCTTGCAAAACAGAAGATTGTTCTATCTCGGGGATACACCTCCGGATCATATTGTCAACACATATTCTAAATAGATAAGGCTCGTCCCAATAATACATGCGGCTATCACAATAAAACTTTTTTCTTTGGAGAGATAAAAGGTCGTGAGGAATTATACCACTGGCCAGGTAATTAGCAAAGTCTCATACCATGGCGCTTCCTCAAGATTAGTAGCGAGCAGCTGCTTGTCTGGAAAGGTTTCCAGGATCTCTTCAACCTCGATTGATTTTTCAGCTACTTCAAGTCGTGATAGATGACGAGTGACTTGATTTTTTGTGCCCTTACGGTCATGAATTTCGAGGTCGAATTCTTGCAACAGCAGCATCCAACGAATCAGGCGCAGCTTAGACTCTTTCTTTTCAATTAAGTACCTGCGAGCTACATAGTCAGTATATACAATTACCTTGGAACCAATCAGATATGATCGGAACTTGTCAAAAGCAAACACCACGGCCAACATCTACTTATCAGTCACAGTATAATTCAACTGGGCTCTACTTAGTGTTCTACTAGCATAGTATATTGGATGCATCAGCTTGTCTTTCCGATGTCCTAGCACTGCCCCCACCTGCGTAGTCACTAGTGTCACACATGAGTTCGAACGGTTGCTCCTAATCGGGGGCAACTATGATAGGTGCTGTGACTAGCCTCTTTTTCAGCTCCTCAAATGCTACCCTGCAATCATCAAAAAACAAGAAAGGGTGATCTTTTTCTAACAACTTACAAAGAGGGTTGGCGATCTTTGAGAAGTCTTTTATGAATCGCCGATAGAACACGGCATGCCCGAGGAAGCTTCTGATTGCTTTGACTAAAGTTGGAGGGGGTAGCTTTGCTATCACATCTACCTTAGCATGATCCACTTCAATTCCTTTGCTTGACACATGGTGTCCCATGACTATGCCCTCTTGTACCATAAAATGGCACTTCTCCCAATTTGGAACCAGGTTAGTCTCGATACACCACTTCAGCACACGAGTCAGATTTATCAGGCACTCATCAAAAGAGTTCCCTACCACTGAGAAGTCATCCATGAACACCTACGTTATATCCTCTACCGTGTCAGTGAATATGGCCATCATGCACCATTGGAATGTGGCGAGTGTATTGCATAGGCCAAAGGGCATCCTCCGAAAGGCATAAATGCCATACGGGCAAGTGAAAGAGGTCTTCTCTCTATCCTCCGGTGAAATGGAGATCTGATTGTACCCTAAGTATCCATCCAGAAAATAGAAACGTGACCTCCTTGCCAATCTGTCTGATCAATGAAGGGAAGTGGGAAGTGGTCTTTCCGGGTGTCTAGATTTAACTTTCGATAGTCCATGCAAATTCTCCAGCCCGTAACGATTCTTGTAGAGATAAATTCATTCTTATCATTCTTAACTACCATCATGCCACCCTTTTTAGGAACACATTGAACTAGGCTAACCCAGCTGCTGTCAGAGATTGGGAAAATGATTCCTGCATCTAACCACTTGATTACTTCTTTCTTCACCACTTCCTTCATATTGGGGTTCAGCCTTCTTTTGGTGTTCCATGGAAGGTTTGTGTCCCTCTTCCAGTAGAATTTTGTGCATACAGTAGGCGGGATTGATCCCCTTTATGTCTGCCATGGTCCAACCAATGAGAGTCTTGTATTTGTTAAGTACATGCAATAGTTGTTGAGCCTGCACATCTAACAAACTAGATGAGATAATAACAGGTAATGTGGAGTTAGGTCCAAGAAATTTATACTTGAGATAGGCAGGCAATGGCTTTAATTCCAACTTTGGTGGTTCTTCGATGTATGGCTTGGCTGGAGGAGTTTCTCGATTTTCCAAGTGCAAGGGCTCAAACTCTAGGGTTCTATCCTACAACCCTCTACCCTCTAACGCCAACACCCATTCCACCAGATCCTCTCAATTTACCTTATCCAAATTCATTAGACATGCAGCAAGGAGGTCCTCAATAGTCAGCCTTTCATCATCAGTCTCTACAATTACATCCACGACATCAATAAGAGAGCAATTGGCGAATTCACTTGGTCGCCTCATAGATTTCTGCACATTGAATGTTATTTCTTCATTGTTCAGTCTCATCTTGAGCTCCCCAGTCTCACAATCAATTAGAGCTCTCCCCATGGTAAGGAACGGTCTTCCCAAAATTATGGGAATCTCCTCATCCACCATACAGTCTAGGATCATAAAATCTGTAGGGAACACAAATTTCCTTACCTAAATCAGCACATCGTCTAGGATTCCAGAAGGTCATTTCACAGTCCTATCAGCTAGTTGCAACAACATAGACGTGGGTCTAGCTCTTCCAATGCCCAACCTCTTATAAATTGCTAGGGGCATAAGATTGATGTTGGCTAGATCACACAGTGCCATAGCAAAAGCGAAATTACCAAATAGTGCATGGAATTGTAATGCTCCCTGGATCAGACAACTTTTTCGCAATTGGTCTAGTCACCACCGCACTAGAGGTCTGAGTAAGAGTAACTTTGGCCAAGTCTTGAAAATCAAACTTTCGGGACATCAAGTCCTTCATCATTTTTGCATACCAAGGCAACTCCTTTAAATCTTGAATCAATGGTATATTTACCTGGATTTGCTTCAATATGTCAAAGAACTTCTTGTATTGCTCCTCCTTTTTGTACTTAGCCAACCTCTGGGGGAAGGGTGCAGGGGGTCTCTTCTTCCCAATCAATTGGGACTGATCTTTCTCAGCTGGTACATCAACTACTGGCTACTGGACAGTTTTAGCTTCCTTCTCAATCTCATTCTGCATGCTATTTTCTTCTTGAGCAGGCTGGACTGTCCCCTCTGTCAGTTTCGTTGATTCATCCAGCTCGATGGGCACTGGTATGAGTGTCTCAACCTGTCTAGCTTTTCCAGCCCTTTCTTTCTCTACATCCACATCTCTGCCATTACGTAGACTCACCGCCATCAATTGCTTTGGTCCCTGATCTTTTGAATTTATCTGAGTGTTTGCAGGTAGTGTCCCATGAGGACGATTGTTCAGAGACATCAAAATCTGGTCCACATGTACCTCAATATTTTTGATTGCTGCATCATTTGCATCAAATCTCTCATTAATTTTTGCATTAGACCCAATAACCTACTACATCATTGCTTCAAGTCTTGCAAACCCGTTTTCCTGCCTTCCACCATGCTGCTGCTGAGGTGGGTGATACCCCTGCTGCTGATTCTAATTATTGTATCCCTGTGGTCATAGGTAAGGTGCCATATTGTTGGGGGGTCTCATACCTCCCATATTCTTGGTGTTGAACTATGGTTGTGCTAGCCTGTACAACTAATTTTGTTGACCCCAATTCTGACCACCCTGTCCCTGGCCGCCATAATTAGACACATAGTTCATGTCTTCGGGGTAGTGATGATGATCGTGTTCTGCATTCCACTTATTACCAACTGGATAACTAATGCAAGATGCGCACAAGCCCCCATTAGTAGTATCAACAATACGTACCTGCTGTTTCTGCCCTGACTCTTCCACCTTTTTTATGAGTATGCTCATATGTGTCAACAAGGTAGCCATATTTTCAGCCAAAGAATTGGATGGATCTAAAGGCACTGAGTGAGCCACTTGAGTGATAGGTGCACCTCTGATTATCCATCCTGAATTCTGTGCCATCTTGTCAATCAGACTCTGGCCCTCTCTCCATGTTTTGTTCAAGAATGCCCCACCAGCTGAAGCATCAACAATGTTCTTTACGCTATATGACAATCCCATGTAGAACTACTACCCCAACATTAGATCTGGAACACCATGGTGTGGACATATGACCAGCATCCCTTTAAAATGCTCCCATGTTTCATGTAAAGTCTTTATCAGTCTCTATTTAAATCTCAAAATCTCATCAATTTGTTGAGCAGTTTTGTTAGGTGGATGGAACTTGTTATGAAATTGGTTGACTAGTTCATCCCATGTTGCTATAGAATTTATGGGGAGTGAATTCAGCCAAGTCTGTGCAGCTTCTGTCACTGAGAATGGAAACAATAATAGTTTGATTGCTTCCGGAGTTACATTGGGTTGCCTTTGGGTTTTGCAGATAGACAAGAAATTCTTTAAGCGCTGCTGAGGATCTTTAACCTGTGACCCCGAAAATAGTCCCTTATTCTGCAACAAGTGTAGCATATTATTCGTGATTTGGAATGACTCAGCCTGTATCTGTGGGACTACTATCGCTGTGGATAGATTCTCAGCTGTGGGTTGTGCCCAGTCATAGAGAGCAGCCTCTGGCACTGGCACTATTGGTACTGCTGGGTTTTCTTGGTTATCTCCCATGTTTGTTTTGAATTGTATAGTTGTTGGTTGTTGTTTGTTTTGTCGGTTGGCCTAATTCAAAGCCTTGAAAAACTTCTCGTGATCTGATAATGCTTCTAATACTTCACCAGATCTCGATGAGTTTCTAGGCATGCACTTGAGCAACAAAGTCAACAAACGTTAAAATTTCAATGTAAAAATTGGGTATAGAGAAAACTGACTACACTAAGAATTTTTGTACTTCTTTCAATTGTAATTAATAACACCGTTAACTCCCCGGCAACGACGTTAAAATTTGATCATGCCCAACTATGCCTTATAATGGAGGTTAGGGCTTGAAGCCTAAGATAGTCTAAATTTGATGATTTGAAGGGTCAAATGGACTCCGATTCTTGTGTATTTTATATGTACGGACTCGTGGTGAGACGAGGATTCCGAAGATGTAAATTTTGTAATTTTTTGAGAAGTGGGCCCGGGGCTCGGGTTTTGCCAACTTCATGGTTTTTGTTGTCTTTCGAGTCTTTTCGATTGGGTTATGGTTTATTGGCCTATTCTGAAGTATCCCTTATAATTTTGATCAGATTCTATACGCGAGGAGGTTGATTTGAGAGAGAAAAGCTTGGCGAGCTAGATTATCAGCTGGCTTGAGGTGAGTAATACTTGTGAATGATGTTATGAGGGCACACAGCCCAAATATACTCTTAACAATCAAAGTATGATGTTTACCAATCAATTTCTAGTCAATAAAACAGTATGAACATCACTCCGGACAGACTAAGCAATAGTCCCCAATCACAAAAGACCCCGCACTCGCCATAGAGTATGTGTCTCGCCTCAATATAGTGTCAGAGTGTGATATACCGGGGTTTCAAACCCTCAAGTCATCATCTATATCTATTACTCACCTCAAACCGGCCACAAAACTAGTCCGCTAATACTTTTCCTCTCGAATCAACCTACTCGCACACCGAATCTGATCAAAACCACAAGGAATATGTCATAATAGACTAATGGAACATAACCCAATCGAAAGAATTCGAAAAATACCAAAAATCACGAAGTTGGCAAAACCAACCCCGGGCCCACTTCTCGAAAAATTATGAAATTCCCATCACCGGATTCCTCGTCTCGCCACGAGTCCATGCATAAAAAATTTACCAAAATCGGAGTCCAAATGCTCCCTCAAAACCCAAATTTTTATTTCAAAAAGCCAAGCCCTAGTTCTTTAATTTTTCACACAATTTTCCAACAATTAAAGGTGGATTCATCAATAAAATAGCGTTTCTAGGTCACGAGACTTACCTCAAATCGACTCCCGTCAAAACCCTCTTCAATTTCTACCAAAAAGCTTTTGAGGTGGTTCAAAAATGGAGGAAATAATAAATGGGTAGCGGATGAAATGTCCTTAATAAACCCTTCTGGCTCCAGCTTTTTCTTCTATGCGAACGTAAGACCACTCTCGCGTTCGCGATGCATATATTTTTCCTCTGACAAAATTTCCCTTCGCGAATGCGTCTGTTCCCCCGCGAACGCGAAGGCTTGGGCCCCAAACCTACGCGAACGCGACTGCATAAATGCGAACACGAAGCACACATAGGCTGGCCCTCTACTTACCTCTACGCGAACGCGATGCTCCCAAATGCGAACGCGAAACACCAGGAACTCAACCTAAACGAACGCGGGGCCCCAACGCGAATGCGGTGAACACTTTCCTGACCTCCAAACTTAACTCTACGCGTTTGCGACACATACTACGTGAACACGAAGAAGGAATTCTCTGCAACTCCACAGCTGGAAAACTAGCAATCACACAAGTCCAAAAATGACCCGTTTGATCACCCGAAATCACCCTGAGGCCCCCGGGACCTCAACAAAAAACACCAACATACACCTAAACATCATACGAACTTGTTCCAATCATCAAACCACGTCAAACAACAAAAAAATCATCAATTCGCCACGAATTCAAGCCTAAGTTTCTTCAAAACTTCCGAAACACACATTCGATCAAAAACCCGACCAAAACACCTCCAAATGACCTGAAATTTTACCCGCACATCCAAAATCACCTAACGGAGCTACTGCAACTCTCGGAATTCCACTCCGACCCCGGAATTAATATCTCACCTATCTACCGGAATTCGTCAAAATACTAACTACACCAATTGAAGCCTAATTCTACACTGGACCTCCAAATTCAATTCCGATCGTACTCCTAAGTCACAAATCATCCCCCGAAGCTAATCGAATCAACGGAATACACATCTGAGCCCTCTAACTAAATAGTCAACTTTCGGTTGACTTTTCCAAAATAAGCTTTCCTTTAAGAGACTAAGTGTCTCATTTCCATCTAAAACCAATCCAATTCTATTCGATCACCTTAAAAACTGATATTCAAGCATAGAGAAACGTAATATGGGGAAAACGGGAAGGTAACTCACGTGACGACGGGCCAGGTCGTCACATCCTCCCCAACTAAAACAAACGCTCGTCCTCGAGCGGGTCAAGAAACATACCTGAAGCCTCAAATAGGTGAGGATATCTGCTCCGCATCTCCTGCTCGGTCTCCCAAGTAGGCTTCTACACGGGCCGTCCTCTCCACTATACCTTCACCAAAGCTATATCCTTTGATCTCAGTCTCCAAACTTGATGACCCAAAATAGCCACTGGCTCCACATCATAGGTCAAATCATCATCCAACTGAAATGTACTGAAGTCTAACACATGAGACGGGTCCCCAACATACTTCCGGAGCATAGATACATGAAATACCATATGAACTCTCGACAGGCTGGGTGGCAAAGCAAGCATATAGGCCACCTCCCCAATCCTCCTAAGTATCTTGAAAGGGCCAATGAATCGTGGACTCAGCTTCCCTTTCTTTCCAAATCTCATAACGCCCTTCATAGGCGAAACCTTCAACAAGACCTTCTCGCCCACCATATAAGATACATCTCGAACCTTCCTATCCGAATAACTCTTCTGATGTGACTAAGCTGTACGAAGTCTATCCTGGATCACTTTAACCTTATCCAAGGCATCCTAGACCGACTCTGTCCCCAATAGCGTAGCCTCTCCGGGCTCAAACCAACTAACCGGAGATCTACACCGACTCCCATATAGGGACTCATATGGTGCCATCTGAATGCTGGACTGATAGCTGTTGTTGTAGGCAAACTTTGCAAGTGGCAAGAAATCAGCCCAAGAACCTCCGAAATCAATAACACAAGCACGCAACATGTCCTCCAATATCTGAATAGTACGCTCGGACTGCCCGTCCGTCTGGGGATGAAACATTGTGCTCAACTCTACCTGTGTGCCCAGCTCTTGCTGAAAAGTGCTCCAAAATTGGGAAGTAAACTGAGTACCCCTATCTGAGATAATGGAAACTGGGACCCCATGCAACCATACAATCTCCCGGATGAAAATCTTCTCTAACCGCTCCGAAAAATAGGTAGTACACATCGGAATGAAGTGCGTTGACTTGGTCAGCCGATCCACAATCACCAAAATCGAATCAAACTTCCTCGCTGTCTGAGGGAGACCACTCACAATATCCATAGCAATCCTTTCCCACTTTCACTCGGGAATATCTATCCGCTGAAGTACACCACCTGGTCTTTGATGCTCAAACTTGACCTGCTGACAATTAAGACACCGAGGTACATGACTCACAATATACTTCTTCATTCTCCTCCACCAGTAATGCTATCTCAAATCCTGATACATCTTTGCGACACCTGGATGAATAGAATACCGCGAGCTGTGGGCCTCCTCCAATATCAACTCCCGAAGCCCATCCACATTGGGCACGTAAATCCAGCCATGCATCCTCAACACGCCATCACTATCAATAGTCATATACCAGGCATCATCATGCTGAACCCTGTCCTTAAGGAAAAGCAAATGCGGATCATCATATTGGCTCTCTCTGATGCGGTCATATAAGGAAGAACGGGAAACCACACACGCCAACACCCGACTAGGCTCTGAAATATCTAGCCTCACCATTCGATTGGCCAAAGCCTTGACATCAACTGCAAAGGGCCTCTCCCTAACTGGAATGTACGCCAAACTACCCATACTCACCACCTTCCGGCTCAAAGCATCGGCCACTACATTGGCCTTCCCCGGATGATACAAAATGGTAATATCATAGTCCTTGAGTAACTCAAGCCCGCTTCGCTGCCTCAAATTAAGATCCTTTTGTTTAAACAAATGCTGAAGGCTGCGATGATCAGTATATACCTCACAAGATACGCCATATAGGTAGTGCCTCCAAATCTTCAAAGCATGAACTATAGCAGCCAACTCCAAATTATGTACGGGGTAGTTCTTATCATGGGGCTTCAACTGATGAGAAGCATATGCAATGACTCTACCCTCCTGCATCAACACACATCCGATCCCAACTCTCGAAGCATCACAATACACGGTGTAAGAACCTGAAGCTGATGGCAAAACTAACACTGAAGCTGTAGTCAAAGCTGTCTTGAGCTTCTGAAAGCTCTCCTCGCACTCGTCTGACCATACAAATGGTGCACCCTTTTGCGTCAGCTTGGTCAAGGACGAAGCAATAGATGAAAAAACCTGGACAAACCGGCAATAATAACCTGCCAAACCGAGGAAACTCCGAATCTCCGTGGCTGAGGACGGTCTAGGCCAACTCTGCACTGCCTCTATCTTCTTTGGGTCAACCTGAATACCATCATTAGACACCACGTGTCCCGGAAATGCCACAGACCCAAGCCAGAACTCACACTTGGAGAACTTTGCATAAAGCTTCTCCTCTCTCAATCTCTGTAATACCACTCTCAAATGCTGAGCATGCTCCTACTGGCTACGTGAGTACACCAGGATTTCATCAATAAAAATGATAACAAATGAATCCAGATACGGCCGAAACACACTGTTCATCAGATGCATGAACGCGACTGGGGCATTAGTCAGCCCGAAAGACATAACTAGAAACTCATAATGCCCATATCTCGTCCTGAAAGCTGTCTTCATAATATCAGAATCTCTAATCTTCAGCTGGTGATAACCTGAATGGAGGTCAATCTTAGAGAATACCCATGCTCCCTGGAGCTGGTCAAACAAATCATCAATGTGCGGTAGAGGATACTTGTTCTTCACTGTCACCTTGTTCAACTGCCTGTAGTCAATGAACATTCTCATTGTGCCATCTTTCTTCTTCACAAATAAGACCGGTGCACCCTACGGTGACACACTCGGGTGAATGAAACCCTTATCTAAGAGTTCCTTGAGTTGTTCCTTCAACTCTTTTAACTCAGCTGGTGCCATACGATAGGGAGGAATAGAGATGGGCTGAGTGCCCGGCACCAAATCAATACTGAAATAAATGTCCCTGTTTGGCGGCATGCCCGAAAGGTCTGCTGGAAACACATCTGGGAAATCCCTCACAATGGGCACATAATCAAGACTAGGAGTCTCAGCTCCAACATCTCTCGCAAAAGCCAACTACGATAGACAGCCTTTCCCAACCATCCGCTAGACATTTAGGTAGGAAATTACCCTGGTAGGAACATAATCGGTCATACCTCGCCACTCAATCCTCGAAACACCCGGAATAGCCAACGTAACTGTCTTGGCATGACAGTCCAGAATAGCATGGTATGGAGATAGCCAATCCATACCCAGAATCAAAACAAAATCTACCATGCCCAACAACAAGTCAACTCGGGTCTCTAGACCCCCAATAGTCACCAGACAAGATCGATATACATGATCCACAATAATAGTATCACCCACCGGGGTAGACACATGCACAGGCAAGGCAAGACAACCACGGGTCGTACCCAGGTGATGGGCAAAATATGAAGACACATAAGAGTATGTAGATCCATGATCAAATAAAACAGAAGTATCCCTGTGGCAGATTGAGATAATACCTGTGATAATAGCATCTGACGCAATGGCATCCCTCCTGTCTGGAAGAGCATAGAATCGAGCCTGACCACCACCAGATCGGTCTCCACCCCTAAGGCGGCCCCTAGCTGCCTGGCCCCTACCCCTACCTGACTGGGAGGGTGCTGAAGTAGATGGAGTAGAAGAGAAGTGCTGATCCCTCTGCTGAGACTGACCACGACGAAGCCGAGGACACTGTCTCCTCATGTGGCCAAACTCACCGCACTCATAGCAACTACCCAGTGCTGCAGAAGTGGACTGAAGGGAACCCCTCACTGCAGATGAACCCTGGGCTAAAGAGGCAGGAGTAGAACTCTGAGCTAGAAGGGCACTAAGTGAATACTGGCCCTGCTGAAATCACTGACGACCACGGCCTGAAGAAGCCCCACTGTACTATAGGCGGCCTGACTCAGGAGGCCTGAAGGGAACGACCTCCGCCACGCTGGAACTGGCCCCTAGATGGAGCACCACTGAAGCTACCTGAACCTCGAGGCCTTTTGGCCTCCCTCTCCTCACGCTCCCGACGGCGATCTATCTCAATCCGTCGCGCCATGTTACCTACCTCTTCAAATGAAGCGGCTACGACCCTCTCTCTAGTTATCAAAATGCGGATTGGATAATTGAGGCCATCCACGAACCTCCTAAACCTCTCCCGATCTGTTGGGATCATCCGAGTAGCATGCCGAGCAAAGTGCGTAAACCTCAACTCATACTCGGTCACAGTCATGTCCCCCTGAGTCAACCACTCGAACTGGTGATGCAGCTCCTCCCTGCGATACTGCGGTACATACTTCTCCAGAAAGAGAGTGGAGAACTGCTACCAAGTAAGGGGCGCTGCTCCAACGGGCCTACACCTCTCAAACTCCTCCCACCATATAAATGCAGCCCTTAAGAACTGGAAGGTTTTAAAAGCCACTCCACTCGACTCCAAAACCCATGCAGTGCGAAGCATACGCTGACACTTGTCTAGAAATCCCTGGGCATCCTCACCCTCAGTACCACTGAACGTTGGAGGCTGGAGTCTACCGAACCTCTCTAGTCGATGCTGCTCATCGTCTGGCATAACTGGAACCACATAATCCGGGGCTGGTGCAACTGGCACAATTGGAGCAACCGGTGCAACTGGCTGAGTTGGGGCTGCTCTTGGTGTCTACAATCCCTGAATAATCTGCTCGGGTGTGCGAGCTACGGGGGTCTGATGACCACCCTCGGTCTGAGATGTAGTTGCAGCAGTAGAGGCTGAGACTTCCTGAGCTAGGCCTGTGCAGATGGATAGGATCTGAACTAAAACATCCTGGAGACCAAAAATCACAATGGGCACTGCCGGTGCCTGAACAGGTGGTGCTGGCGCATCTACAGCTGGAGGCTGGCCCTGGATGGGGGCAACTGGTGGGTCAACAGGGGCTGCCCCTGCTGCTCTGCCTCGACCACGACCACGGCCGCGCCCACGACCTCTAGTGGGTGGTAATGGTGGTCGTCCGCCATGTCCGGTAGCACAGGTTCTCACCATCTGTGAGAGAATAGAATACAAAAGTTTAGTTCTCGGATCAAAAAAGCCGCACGACAAGAAATCAAGAATAAGAAGTGTTTCCTAAAGGTTCTGCAACCTCTCGAGGATAAATACAGATGTCTCCGTGCCGATCCGCGAGACTCTACTAAACCGGCTCATAACTCGTGAGGCCTAGTAACCTAGGCTTTGATACCAACTTATCACGACTCCAATCCCGGTCGTGATGGCGCCCAACAATAATTTGCTAGGCAAGAACGACCATTTTAACACCCTCAACCCGAGCATTAAAACTCATTACCAATTAATTGAATTATTATAACAGATAGCAAGCTTTATATTTAATATTAGATAGAAACGATACGGAAAATCCAAAGTAATACCAATATAACTCCCAAAGACCTGGGGTCACGAGTCTAGAGCCTCTAAATACAACTGAGTAATAAATTCTTAAAATACATAAGTCTAGGATACGGAAATATAAATGGATAAGGGGGAGAAGTTGGGTCATGCGGACGCCAGGCAGCTACCTCGACAACTATGAAGTGACTCTGAGAGGACAGCCAACTGCTCAACTATGCTCCCGGAACACCTGAATCTACACACATGGTGCAGGGAGTAAAGTGAGTACTTCCAACTCACTGAGTAATAAGCATATATAATGTCTGAGAATGAGGAAACACGAAATACCACAATGTAAAGCTACGGACAACAGTTAGTACAATTATCGGTAAACAATAACCACGTAATAACATGTAATATCAATGTATGAATGCAATGCAATGCACATGACCGCTGCGGCGCACAGCCCGATCAATTAGGGTACCCGCGCTCACTGTGGGGGTTCAGACTCCGAAGGGACTCCTACGGCCCAAGCGCAATATCATCATAGCATTCGCTACGGCATGCAACCCGATCCACATTTAGTCCAGAATTTGTACGTAAGCCACACAGGCAAAATCAAGTTTATCATTCTCAGTTCCAATTATTAGGAAATATAGATTAAGTTTTTTTTAAAACCTTAGTAATTGACTAATCATGTCGAAACAGTGTTTAACTCAAGACTGAAATCATATAACATGCTGAGCATCCTGGAAACAGTGATGATAATCCCTAAGGGATTCACATAATCGGCACACAGCCCAAATATACTCATAACAATCCAAGTAGGATGTTTACCAATAAATTTCTAGTCAATAACACAGTATGAACATCAATCGGGACGGACTAAGCCATAGTCCCCAATCACAAATGACCCCACACTCGCCATAGAGTACGTGTCTTGCCTCAATATAGCATCACAGTATGATATACCGGGGTTTCAAACCCTCAGGTCATCATCTACATCTAGTACTCACCTTAAACCAGCCACAAGACTAGTCCGCTATGCCTTTTCCTCTCGAATCAACCTCCTCGCGTGCCGAATCTTATCAAAACCACAAGGAATATGTCATAATAGGCAAATGGAACATAACCCAATCGAAAGAATTTGAAAAACACCAAAAATCACGAAGTTGGCCAAACCCGAGCCCCGGGCCCACTTCTTAAAAAATTACGAAATTTCCATCACCGGATTCCTCGTCTCGCCACGAGTCTGTACATATAAAATTTACCAAAATCGGAGTCCAAATGCTCCCTCAAAATCCAAATATTTATTTCAAAAACCTAAGCCCTAGTTCTTCAATTTTTCACCCAATTTTCCAAGAATTAAAGGTGGATTCATCAATAAAATAGCATTTCTAAGTCAAGAGACTTACCTCCAATCGATTCCCGTTAAAACCCTCTTCAATTTCTACCAAAAAGCTCTTGAGGTGGTTAAAAAATGGAGGAAATAATAAATGGGTCGCGGATGAAATGTCCTTAATAAACCCTTCTGGCTCCAGCTTTTTCTTCTATGTGAACGCGAGACCACTCTCGCATTCGCGATGCATAAATTTTTCTTCTGACAAAATTGCCCTTCATGAACGCGTCGATTCCCCCTCGAACGTGAAGTCTTGGGCCCCAAACCTATGCCAACACGACCGCATAAACACGAACGCAAAGCACACATAGGCTGGGCCTCTACTTACCTCTACGCGAATGCGATGCTCCCAAACGCGAACGCGAAACACCAGGAACTTAACCTACGCGAACGTGTGGCCCCAACGCGAACGCGATGAACACTTTCCTGACCTCCAAACTTAACTTTACGCGTTCGCGACACATACTACCCGAAAGCGAAGAAGAAATTCTCTACAACTCCACAGTTGGAAACCCAGCAATCACACAAGTCCAAAAATGATCCGTTTGATCACCTGAATCACCCCGAGGCCCCCGGGTCCTCAACCAAAAATACCAACATACCCCTAAAATATCATACGAACTTGTTCCAATTATCAAAATGCGTCAAACAACACAAAAATCATCAATTCGCCACTGATTCAAGCCTAAGTTTTTTCAAAACTTCCGAAACACACATTCGATCAAAAACCCGACCAAAACACCTCCAAATGACCTAAAATTTTACCCGCACATCCATAATCACCTAACGGAGCTACTGCAACTCTTGGAATTCTATTCCGACCCCCGGATCAAAATCTCACCTATCAACCGGAATTCGCCAAAATACTAACTTCGCCAATTCAAGCCTAAGTGTACACCGGACCTCCAAATTCAATTCCGATCGCACTCCTAAGTCACAAATTATCTCCCGAAGCTAACTGAATCACCAGATTACACATCCGAGCCCTCTAACTAAATAGTCAACTTTCGATTGACTTTTCCAAAATAAACTTTCCTTTAAGAGACTAAGTGTCTCATTTCCATCTAAAACCAATCCAATTCTACTCGATCACCTTAAATACTGATATTGAAGCATAGAGAAACATAATATGGGGAAAACGGGGCGGTAACTTACGTGAAGACGGGCCGGGTCGTCACACTACCATATGTCAAATCCTAAAACGTTGGCTTTTTTATGCCAATTGTTGGGCCTAGTTGTTATGCCATACCAAATCCCCATGATATAGGCATCAAGAATGAAGATTGTTATATGCTTGAATATATATTTACTTACAAACACTTATAAAAATAGGATTAGTGGTGGTAAATGAGCAGGCCAAGTCGAATATGGGCGGGTCAAAATGGATAATTCAAAAAGGATAAATTATCTGACCGGACCTATATTTAATACGGATAAGAAATTGATTAATAACCGGCGGATAATACGGGTAACCATATTATCAATGGCTTTTGAATATGATCACTTTTGAGAGAACTCCTATTCCTCGAAACTTTAGGAACCCTCAATTTGAGTATTCACAAATGTAAAAGTTATACTCATTAGTTATCCATTTCTATGTGGATAATATGGCTCTTATCCATATTTGATCCGTTTTTAAAAATTTCATTATACGACCTATTTTTTAACGGATAATATGGATAGATAATTATTTTTTTAATCCATTTCGCTATCACTAAATAGGATTAAAATGCTATTTTCTGTAGCTTCCATGCTATATCTCTGTTATCTATATCTATATCTATATCTATATTTTTATAAAAGTAGGAACCTCTAAATTAGAAAGTTGAATTACATATATACCCTTCTAATTAATTAAGTTATTATATATAATTAAGTATTATTCTAATAAAATATTTAAATAAAAAAAATAAAAAAACCAATGAGTTGGTGTCTTTTCAAAAAGATTTTGTCTGTTGTTTAGTCTTTCATTTATACTTAATAGGTGGCTTTTGGAAGTAAAAACCGTTCTTTTAAACACTCGGCCAATTCATCATTCTTCAAAAAAGTCATTTTGCCAATTCTTTCTATTGGTTTACATAAATAAATAATGAAGAATATAATTGTCTCGACACAGTCAATTAACGCAAGACAGTTCAAGAGCCAAAACGGGATAGAGAATATTATGGTCAAGTCGTTGATGATTTACTTTACTGTGTCGAGCAAGACTAAATTCAAAGGATTGATCTCCCGGCTGATGGCAACAAGATTGTAAACATGACTGCCCAATGTTGATCAAATCGGTTATAGTAAAAGAAGAAAAGCCAAAGAAAATTAACAATTTCCGGAAGTTCAAATCATTACATTTTTTTACTACGAATGGCCAAAATATAACATCAAAGATTAATTGAGTAAAAAAAAAAGAGAATTTTTCATAAAGCACTATCTTTTAGCCCTAATTAGCCATTTATAGATACCCTTTGCTATATTACTTGTTATAGATACCTTTTATGAAAATATACAATGTATTTCATGTATTTAAGTTGTTGTATTTAATAATACAACATAAAAAAATAGGCATTAAAATAGGAATGCCAGCTAATTTTGATATGTATTTACCTGCATTCTCAACTAACTTGAAAGATACCTCATTAAGTTGTATTCTTGTCAAAGAAAGAAACCCAGAAACGTGAAAAAGCGAAAAAACAGAGCAACAAACGGATCGATATTCTGGCATTCTCTTCTCCTTCTTTTCAATGTTAAATACATGTTAATACAGTTGAATACATTATATTTTTCATAGTAAATCAGATTCAAATACATATCAATATAACTACATACATATTAAAAAACTAGATACCACACATATTGCCTAAAAAATAAGTAAGTTGAATACATATGAATACATACGGATACATTTGAATACATTTGAAAACTTACTGGAATTTTTAACAATTAAAAATAAAATTAATTAAAGATGAATACACATGAATATATGAATACCAGGTGTATGTTTTTAGGCATTCGATATTCTGCCATTCTCTTCTCCTTCTTTTCGATTGAGCCATTTACCAGGCGTATATTTTTAGGCAAACACAAGTGATTCAATATAGCTTCTGGCGGTAAGATTGATGGCGGTGGCTGTAGGATTGATAATGGCGGAGAAATATTGTATTTGAGTGGGAGAATAGTTAGAAAACATGGGTATGTGAGAGAAGAGGGTAAAGTGTATGTAAGAGAGAGAGAGAGAGAGAGAGAGAGAGAGAGAGAGAGAGAGAGAATGTGTTTAGGGGAGTTATATGGTGATTATGTGAGAGAGAATAAAAAAAGGAGAGAGAAATATATTATTTAGCATATATGGTGCCTTAAATTTAGGATATAACTATAAATAGATATTTTGCTATAAAGGATAAAAGGTATTTATAGAATGTAATATTTTAAAATGGTATTTATTATTGATAAATAGGGTACTAAGGTTTTTTATAGGGTGTAAAATTTCCAAAAAAAAAAAGAGGAGCTCGGTGTACTAAGTTCCTATAATGCGCGTGTCAAGGAACGTTACCATAAGGGTCTATTTTACAAAACATTACCATGGGGGACTTTATATAACTATCACAGTTTAAAAGAAATATCACAAATTCTTAGCATGAAATTCAATATTACAGATATGGCAGGAAAATATTTATATTTGTAGTACACAGTTCCATTAAAATAGGAATATTTACTATTAATCGCTAAACATGAAAAATTTGAATGAAAGTTAATAATTATTTGTACAAAAATCATGTCATTTTCTCTCTCTTTATCTATTAGCTTTCCTTCTTTTTCTTCGTCTTCTTAGTTTTGTTTTCTATCTGTAACGACACGACCGGTCGTTTTGAGTCCTAGCGCTTCGTTCAGCAGTCGTAGGCCATGCACAACTTCATTTCAGGTATTATGACTTGTACTCGTGATCGGAATTAAGCTCCGGGAAGTTCAGAGTCTATTTGGATAGAGAATTCTCATTTCGGAAGCTTAAAGTTGAAAGAATGAACTAGGACACGAATTTTGAGTAAACGACCTCGGAATCAGGATCTGAAGGTTTCAGCAGGTTTGTATGATGATTTCGGGCTTGGGTGTATACCCGGATCGGGTTTCAGATAACCAAGAGCATTTTGGCACATATTGTGGAAGTAAGCATTTTAAAAGAAATTTCAAAAGTTTGGCTTGAAGTGCATTTCAATATTATCGATGTTCGTTTTGGATTCTGAGACTATGAATAGCTCCGTATGGTGTTTCAGGAGTTGGGGGCGGGATCGGAAGTGAATTCGGAGGTCCGTAGGTCATTTTGGAGTCATTTGGCTAAAGATGGAAATTTGAAGGTTTTTGAGAAGTTTGACCGGGGGTAGAATTTTTGATATCGGGGTCAGAATCTGATTCCGGAAGTTAGAGTAGGTCCGTAATGTCGAATATGACTTGTGCGCAAAATTTGAGGTCAATCAGACATGATTTGTTAGGTTTAAACATCGGAAATAGAAGTTTGAATTTTTGAAGTTCATAAAGCTTGAATAGGGGTGTAATTCATAGTTTTAGCATTGTTTGATATGATTTGAAGCCTTGAGCAAGTCTGTAATGTGTTTTGGAATTGGTTGGTAGGTTTGGTTGAGGTCCCGAGGGCGTCGGGTGGATTCCGGGTGGCTAACTGATCGAATCTCGAGTTTGAAGGAGGGCTGGAGCTGTTGCTTCTGGTATTTCCGCTTCTGCGGAGTTGGGACCGTAGAAGCGGCACTAGATCTGCAAAAGCGAAAATGTAGAAGCGGTGGGCCGTCCGCAGAAGCCAAAAGTGGGCTGGACCGAAAATTGCTGAGGTAGTGAGGGTGTTTTAAAAATCGGATTTTGGCTATTTTCTCTCATATTTTCTTGGGTTGGGCGATTCTTGGAGGGGTTTCAAGAGAGGATCTTCATCATTAATGATAAGGTAAGTTATCCCCACCTATTTTGAGTTAAATACATCAATTATGTATGGATTTGAGCATGAAAATTGTAGAAAAATTTGGGGTTTTGGTAGAAAGACCTAGAAATTATATTCTTGGAATTTAGCCACTATTTTGGGTATGAAATTTAGAGAAAATTATATATTTGAGTTCCTAAGGTCATGGGTAATCTTTATCTTCGAAAAATTTCGAAATCCGGGCACGTGGGCCCAAGGGCATTTTGGTCAACTTTTCGATCGAAGTTAGGAATTGCTATAAATTAGATTGTAATGAATAATTGAGCATAAATTAATGGATCTGCGTAACCATTGGCTAGTTTTGGAGTGTGGTGCATCAATTAGAGTCTTTAGAAGGGCATGGAATACCGGTTTGGATCATCAGAGCGAGGTGAGTCTCCTTTCTAACCTTGTGTGAGGGAATTGTCCTCATAGGTGAAATAATTGATTATGTGCTCCAATTTGTGGGGGCTACGTACGCACGAGGTGACGAGAGTCCATGCATAGCTACTATTATGCTATTGTCCAGGTAGTTAGGGCCTAAAAGCATGTTATACTCGGATTATTTATGAACCCATTGATAGCTTGAATTGCTCAAATCACGTTGAATTAGTAAGTTAATTTCTAAACGGATTAAACTTCATTTGTTAAATATTGTTAAAGGAGAATTGATTTTATTTGGATAATTATTCCCCGATAAATTCTTAATTGGCTATTTGAGCATGTGTTTTATGTGTACCTGCGTCGCATGGATGATTCGCGAGCTGGGTGATTGTTTATTTTATGTGTACCGGCATCGCATGGATGATTCGCGAGCAAGGTAATTATTTATTTTATGTTGACCGCATCGCATGGATAGATTCACGAGCGGGGTAATAGATACATCTATGGTTCGAGCCGTTTGACCTCGACAGTGCACAATTTATATTTCTGTTGGATCGGGCCATCGCGTCAGTGTGATGTGATGACCCAAAGGGTCATCACCGTACTTCTCCCTTTTTCGGCGCTTTCGAGGCCTTGGAAACCTCACTTTTAGTCGCCTCGATTGGCGTGCACAGTTCGGACGTGAAGCCGGAAAATTTTTATGTTAAAATATATGAGTTCTGTGAAAAATTTGAAGAATTTTGATATTAATATTGATATAGTTGACTTTGGTCAACTTTTTGGGTAAATGGACCCGGACCCGTGATGTGACGGTCCCGAGAGGTCCGTAGAAAAATATAGGACTCGGGCACGTGCCCAGAGTCGAAATCCGAGGTCTAGAACCCGAGTAAAAGAATTTTTTGTTAAATTGTTTTCTGAAACTATTATGGAAAAATGGAAAAGAAAATGAGTTAGAAAATATAGGTATCGGGCTCGTATTTTGGTTCCGACGCCCAGTACAGGTCTTAAATATGCGTTAAGCGCTGTCTGTGAAATTTGGTCGAAATCGGACGTCGTTTGACGTGTTTCGAACAAGTTCGTAGGATGTATTTGAGTTAGCGTGTGTGTTTGGTTAGGAGCCCCGAGGGCTCGGGAGTGATTCGGAGGTGGTTCGGGGTGGTTTTGCACTTAAAAACATATCAGATTTTGCTGCATTTTTACACAGTGGTTTTGTTCTTCGCGAACGGGGCCCCAGGCTCGCGTTTGCAGTGCCTTAGTGTTCCCCTGCTTCGCGTTCGCGAACCCGTCCTCACGATCGCATAGAGTCAGTTCCCCCTTCTTCGCGTTTGCGTGATGCCAAATGCGTTCACATAGGCTAAATTACCGGGCACCCAATATTTCCTCTTCGCGTTCATAATCCCTCGTTCGCGAACGCGATGCTTGCCAATTTCTATTCATCACCAACGCGATCTTTCTGTCGCGAACGCGTAGGGTAATTTCACTCAACGATTTTTAAGTCATAGAAACAGTGTTCATTACGGGAATTAGCCATTATTTCACACGAGCTCTCCATCCCAACACCCCATAAACGAATTTTAAGCTCCCTTTCCTCCATAGCATGCTAGGTAAGTGTTCTTAACTTCATTCTCTCTTAATTTCTTCACCTAATCACTAACTAGGGTTATGGATGATTGGATTTTGGTCCGAACCTCGAGTTTGCACCATGTGGGCCCGGTGTCGGATTTTGGTATTTTTGGAAGAATGATAGGAAATTCATTTCTAGGCTATCGGATTATGTTGTTGAGCCTCAATTGTTATTATTGAATTAATTATTCCTAGATATCATTGTTTCGGAGTCGGATTTTAGAGGAAAGGCAGTATCGGAGAGTTGATTGCTATCTTTTGGACCGAGGTAAGTGTTTGATATAACTTTGGCTTGAGGGAATAGGATTAGAGTATCATAAATTTCTATTTGCTAAATGATCGAGTGCGGTGTATAGGCATGGCGACGAGTATCTATATACCGGATTCTAGCATGTCCGTCAGTCTTTGTTTGTACTTGTTTTTGATATATTTGGGAACTCTTCCAAGTTAAATAATGATTTCTACATAATGTGAAGAGTTTGAGGATAAACTATGAAATGTTAATACTTTGGAGCGTTGGCTCGAACGATAAATACTATTGAGTAGGAGATGAAAGTATTGGAAAGAGTTGTGATAAATCCCTTGCTGGGATAGTTTGAGTATATTGAATATTTTCCTTTGTCGGGATGTGAAAGTTGTTGTTATTGTTCCCTTGCCGGGACTTAGTTGTTACTTGAGTTTTTTTTCCTTGCCTCTTTTTATTGTTTATTTCTCTCGCCCCTTTGGTTGTGACTGCTGTTTGGGTGAGGAAGAGTGATAACGCACGAAGGGTCATTCCGTGCCATTTTTGATTATATTCGCACGAAGGGTCATTCTGTGCTGTGTTTTGACTAATTATGCACGAAGGGACATTCCGTGCTCTGATTTGACTATATTTGCACGAAGGGTCATTCCGTGCCATGAAATGAGTGTTATGTGAGGGAAAGCACGAAGGGTGATGCCATGCATTTTATTCGATTGCTTTGGGTGAGGATGAGAGTAAAAGCACGAAGGTTGATGTCGTGCAACTGTCGAATTTCTTATTCTTTGGTAGTTATTATTGTGCCCTATTTTTTAATTTCATTGATGACTGTTATATTCGGATTGTACTCCCCCATAGCATGTTTCCCTCCCTTTTTAACTGTTTAGTTTCGGTATTTCTTTCCTTTTATTGCATATATATATATGTTGAACTGCACAGGTTGAATTGGTAGTCCTGTCTAGCCTCGTCACTACTTCCCCGGGGTTAGGTCAGGCACTTACCAGCACATGGGGTCGGTTGTGCTGATACTACACTTCTGTGCTTTTTGCACAGATCACGGTACTGGAGCAGCTTTTGGACCACAGCAGTAGCACCGAGCGGGAGCTGATTTCAGTCCAGGGACTTACGAGGTAGCCTAGCTGGCGTTCGCAGGCCGAATTCCCTTCCTTTATTTCTGTTTGTTTTCATCATACCGAGACAGACATATGTATTTTCTTTCCGTTCAGACTCGTTTGTAGTACTCTTTGGTAGTCCGTGAGCTAGTGACACCAGATTTTGGGTAGAGATATGTTTTAAACTTCCGCATTTTGATTTCATTTTATTAAACTTAAAGTATTCCGCACTTATTTAATTATTTTCAGTATATTTATATTGTTGGGGTTGATTAGAGAATGTTTGAAGTTTGGCTGGCCTAGCTCCGTTAGTAGGCGCCATCACGACTCCCGATGGTGGGAAATCCGGGTCGTGACAAGTTGGTATAAGAGCTCTAGGTTGCATAGGTCTCGCTACTCACGGACAAACTCGGTAGAGTCTGAGGGATCGGTACAGAGACGTTTGTATTTATCCCCCAGAGGCTACAGAGTTAGGAAAAATTTCACTTTTGTTCTTTCTTGTCGTGCGATTCTGTTTATCAATTATTGATTGTCTTTCTACTCTGTTCTTTCGCAGATGGTGAGAACACATTCTTCTTCTTCTACCGTGCAGCAGCCCGAGCCCCCAGTAGCAGCTCCTGCGAGGGGCAGAGGCCGAGGCAGGGGCAGAGCTCAGCCCCGGGTAGCAGTTCCAGAGGTGGAGCCTCATATTGACTATGATGAGGAGGTTCCTGCCCCAGCAGCTCCAGTGGGCCCAGCTCAGGTCCCAGGAGGGGTCATGTTCACCCCAGATCTTCAGGATGCTCTAGTCAGATTGGCAGGCTTTATGGATAGTGTCACTAGAGCGGGTTTGCTGCCAGTAGCCCCAGCCACTTCTCAAGCTGGAGGAGGGGTTCAGACTCCTACTACACGTACTCCGGAGCAGGTAGCTTTCCGAACTCAGGTCCCAGTGGTTCAGCCCGCAGTGGCAGTTCAGACAGGTATTACAGCTCAGGCCATCGATGGAGCGGCTATGTCTTCAGATGCTTTGTAGATACTTGATCGGTTCTCCAAGCTCTTCACCACCACTTTCAGCAGTGCTTCATTAAAGGATCCACAGGATTTTCTATTCAGCTGTCATGAGATTCTCAGGACCATGGGTATAGTGGAGACCAACGGGGTCAATTTTTGCACCTTCCGGCTTGCAGGGTCCGCCAAGACTTGGTAGAGAGATTTTTGCCTATCTAGACCAGTAGGGTCTCCAGCTTTGACATGTGATCAGTTCGCGGAGTTATTCTTGGAGAAGTTTCTCCCAGTCACCCAGCGGGAGGCACTTCGTAGGCAGTTTGAGTGCCTCCAGTAGGGCTCCATGAAAGTTACACAGTATGAGACTAGATTTGTTGACATGGTACGCCATGCGGTTGTGATACTCCCTACGGAGCGAGAGAGGATCCGGAGGTTTATTGATGGATTGATTCAGCCGAACTGTCTCCAGATGGCCATGGGAGTTGGTAGTGATATTTCCTTTCAGGAGGCGGCCAATGCGGCCCGCAGAGTTGAGATGGCCCTCTCGCGGGGAGGTGGTCAGATGTCGGACAAGAGGCCTCGTCATTCTGGTAGGTTTAGTGGTACCTCGTCTGGAGGTAGGGATTCCTATGGTAAAGGTCAGTCATCGAGGCCCTTTCAGTCTGTGCTTCAAGTTTCTCATGGTACTCGGGGTAGGGGAGTTTCTCAGCATTACTATTCAGATCAGCAGCCTATCAGTGCACTTCAGAGCTTCAGGGGAGGACATCCAGGTCGACAGGTCGAGCAGTCGCAGCAGCCGAGATCTTGTTATGGTTTAGGTGACCCCGATCATATTGTCAGGTTTTTCCCTCGAGCATCGGGCAGCTTTCAGCAGCAGGGTCCTCACCCTATGATTCAGGCAGCAGGTGATCCACAGCCCGCCCAACCAGCTAGAGGCGGAGGTAGGGATCATAGAGGTTGAGGTAGGGACCGTAGAGGTGGAGCTCGGACCGGTAGAGGCAGAGGTCAGCCAGTGGTTGATCGTCCTAGAGACACAGTTCAGGAAGGTGGGGCCCAGCCCCGGTGTTATGCTTTGCCAGCCAAGCCAGAGGTTGAGTCTTCCGATTCTGTTATTACAGGTAGTATTCTGGTCTGTGATAGGAATGCTTCAGTGCTATTTGACCCTGGGTCTACGTATTCATATGTGTCGTCTTATTTTTCTCCCTACTTGGCTATGCCTAGTGATGCCTTGGGTATTTCTGTGTATGTATCCACGCCAGTGGGTGATTCTATAGTGGTCGACAGAGTCCATCGTTCCTGTGTAGTAGTATTTGAGGGTCTAAAGACCCGTGTTGATCTGTTGCGTCTAGATATGGTTGATATTGATGTTATAATGGGGATGGATTTATTGTCCCCGTATCATGCGATCTTGGATTGTCACGCCAAGACTGTGACCTTGGCTTTACCGGGCTTTCCACGATTGGAGTGGAGAGAGACCCCAGGACATGCCACCTGCAGTGTTATTTCATATGTTAAGGCTCGACGCATGGTCGAGAAGGGGTGTTTAGCTTATCTGGCATATGTTCCTGATTCCAGCATAGAGGTTCCTTCTATTGACTCAGTTCCTATTATTCGAGAGTTCCCAGAGGTTTTCCCTTCAGACCTGCCGGGTATGCCGCTCGATAGGGATATTGATTTTTGTATTGATCTGGCTCCAGGCACGCAGCCCATTTCTATCCCGTCGTATCGAATGGCCCCGCCAGAGCTGAAAGAGCTAAAGGATCAGTTGCAAGATTTTCTTGAGAATTGTTTCATCAAGCCTAGTGTTTCTCCTTAGGGTGCACCAGTTCTATTTGTGAAGAAAAAGGATGGATCGATGAGGATGTGCATCGATTACCGGTAGTTGAACAAGGTGACGATAAAGAACAAGTATCCACTGCTGAGGATTGATGATTTGTTTGACCAATTGTAGGGTGCGAAGGTATTTTCAAAGATAGATTTGAGATCGGGCTATCATCAGCTGAGGATTAGGGCGTCTGATGTCCCTAAGACAGCATTTCGCACTTGGTACGGGCATTATGAGTTTNGACTTGTTCGTGATGGTCTTTATTGATGATATTCTTGTGTACTCCCACAGTCAGGAGGAGTACGAGCAGCACCTCAGAGTGGTTCTTCAGACTTTGAAGGATAGTTAGTTTTATGCCAAGTTCTTGAAGTGCGAGTTCTGGTTGAGTTCAGTTGCATTTTTGGGTCATGTAGTATTAGCAGAGGGCATTCGGGTAGACCCGGAGAAGATTGAGGCAGTCAAGAATTGGCCTCGACCAGCTTCAGCTACTGAGATTCGGAGTTTCTTAGGATTAGCAGGATATTATCGTCGGTTCTTGGAGGGGTTTTCATCTATAGCAGCCCCGATGACCAGGTTGACCTAGAAGGGTGCCTAGTTCAAGTGGTCAGACGAGTGCGAGGAGAGCTTTCAGAAGCTCAAGACAGCTCTGGCTACGGCACCGATATTGGTTTTGCCCACAGGTTCAGGGCCTTATACAGTATTGTGATGCTTCTCGTATTGTGCTTGGTGCAGTATTGATCCAGGATGGCAGGGTCCTTGCTTATTCTTCGAGGAAGTTGAAGATCCACGAGAAGAATTACCCAGTCCATGATCTAGAGTTGGCAGCCATTGTTCATGCTTTGAAGATTTGGAGGCATTACTTATATGGTGTGACGTGTGAGGTGTACCCTGATCACAAGAGTCTGCAATACTTGTTCAAGCAGAAGGAGTTGAACTTGAGGCAGCGGAGGTGGTTGGAGCTATTGAAGGATTATGATGTTACTATTTTGTACCACCCAGGGAGAGCCAATGTGGTGGTGGATGCATTGAGTAGAAAGGCAGCCAGCATGGGTAGTCTTGCTTATATTCCGGTCAGCCAGAGACCGCTTGCTTTGGATATTCAGGCCTTGGTCAATCGGTTTGTGAGGTTGGAAAATTCTGAGCCTAGCCGAGTTTTAGCATGCACAATCGCTCGTTCTTCATTATTGGAGCGTATCCGTGATTGGCAGTTTGACGATCCTCATTTGTGTGTCCTGAGAGACACTGTGCAGCGTGGAGGTGCCACGAAGGTGACTTTAGATGCGGATGGTTTTTTGAGGTTGTAGGGGCGAGTATGTGTGCCCAATGTCGATGGGATTCGAGAGTTGATCTTAGCGGAGACCCATAGTTCTCGGTATTCTATTCACCCGGGCACCACGAAGATGTATCAAGACTTGCGGCAGCATTATTGGTGGCGTAGGATGAAGAAGGACATTGTTGCATATGTGGCTCGGTGTTTGAATTGTCAGCAGGTCAAGTACGAGCATCAGAGGCCTGGCGGTGTGTTTCAGTGGATTGAGCTTCCCGAGTGGAAGTGGGAGAGGATTACCATGGAATTCGTTACTGGACTTCCGGTGACCCGGAAGAAGTTTGATGCTATTTGGGTCATTGTTGATAGGCTAACCAAGTCAGCATATTTCATTCCTGTTGCCACCACCTATTCATCGGAGAGACTAGCTGAGATCTACATCCGAGAGATTGTTCGCCTTCATGGGGTGCCGACATCTATCATTTCGGACCGAGGTATGCAGATTACCTTGCGCTTTTGGAGAGCAATTCAGTAGGAGTTGGGCACCCAGGTTCAGTTGAGTACAAAATTCCATCCTCAGATAGACAGACAGTCCAAGAGGACTATTCTGATATTGGAAGATATGCTCCGAGCCTGTGTTATTGATTTTGTAGGCTCTTGGGACCAGTTTCTACCTTTAGCAGAGTTCGCATTCAACAACAGCTACCAGTCCAGCATTCAGATGGCTCCTTATGAGGCATTGTATGGTAGGCGATGTCGGTCTCTAGTCGGATGGTTTGAGCCGGGGGAAGCTCGGTTATTGGGTACAGATTTAGTCCAGGAGGCTTTGGATAAGGTCAAGATCATTCAGGACAGGCTTCGTTCGGCACAGTCGCGGCAAAAGAGTTATGCGGATCGCAAGGTTCGTGATGTAGCTTTCATGGTTGGCGAGCGAGTATTGCTCCGTGTATCGCCTATGAAGGGCGTGATGTGATTTGGGAAGAAGGGCAAGCTTAGCCCTAGGTTCATTGGCCCGTTTGAGATTCGTGGTCGAGTAGGAGAGGTGGCTTATAGACTTGCCTTGCCACCTAGTTTTTCAGCCGTGCATCCAGTGTTTCATGTGTCTATGCTTCGGAGGTATCATGGAGATCCTACCCACGTGTTAGATTTCAGCACTGTCCAGTTGGACAAGGATCTGTCCTACAAGGAGGAGCCGGTAGCTATTCTAGACCGACAGGTTCGAAAGTTGAGGTTGAAGAGTTTTCCTTCAGTGCATGTTCAGTGGAGAGGTCAGCCTCATGAGGCATCGACCTAGGAGTTCGAGTCTGATATGCGGAGCCGTTACCCTTACCTATTTCCTGACTTAGGTACTTCTTTCTTTTGTCCGTTCGAGGACGAACGGTTGTTTTAGAGGTGGAGAATGTGACGACCCAAAGGGTCATCATCGTATTTCTCTCTTTTTCTGCGCTTCCGAGGCCTTGGAAACCTCACTTTTAGTTTCCTCGATTGGCGTGCGAAGTTCGAGCGCGAAGCCGGAAAATTTTTATGTTAAAATATGTGAATTCTGTGAAAAATTTGAAAAAATTTGATATTAATATTGATATAGTTGACTTTAATCAACATTTTGGGTAAACGGACCCAGACCCGTGATTTAACGTTCCCGGAAGGTCCGTAGAAAAATATGGAACTCGGGCATGTGCCGGAGTTGAAATCCGAGGTCTAGAACCCGAGTAAAAGATTTTTTTGTTAAATTGTTTTCTGAAATTATTAAGGAAAAATGGAAATGAAAATGAGCTAGAAAATATAGGTATCGGGCTCGTATTTTGGTTTCGACGCCCGGTACATGTCTTAAATACGCGTTAAGCGCTTTCTGTGAAATTTGGTCGAAATCGAACGTCGTTTGACGTGTTTCGGACATAAATATATAAAGTTAGAGGTTGATGAACTTTGAAATAAAAATCATGAGTTTTGGGGTTTGATTCTTTGATTTTAATGTTATCTTGGCGATTTGATCGCTCGAACAAGTTCGTAGGATGTATTTGGGTTAGCGTGTGTGCTTGGTTGGGAGCCCCGAGGGCTCTGGAGTAATTTGGAGGTGGTTCGGGGTGGTTTTGCACTTAAAAACATAGCAAATTTTGCTGCATTTTTACACAGTAGTTTTGTTCTTCGCGAACGCGGCCCCAGGATCGCGTTCGTAGTGCCTTAGTGTTCCCCTGCTTCGCGTTCTCGAACCCGTCCTCGCGATCGCATAGAGTCAGTTCCCCCTTCTTCGTGTTCACGTGATGCAAAACGCATTCGCGTAGGCTAATTTTTCGGGCACCCAATATTTCCTCTTCGCGTTTCGCAATCCCTCATCCGCGAACGCGATGCTTGCCAATTTCCGTTCATCGCCAACGCAACCCTTCTGTCACGAACGCGTAGGGTAATTTCACCCAGCAATTTTTAAGTCATAAAAACAGTGTTCATTACGGAAATTAGCCATTATTTCACACGAGCTCTCCATCCCAACACCCCATAGACGAATTTCAAGCTCCTTTTCCTCCATAGCTTGCTAGGTAAGTGTTCTTAACTTCATTCTCTCTTAATTTCTTCACCTAATCACTAATTTCCTATCCCTAAATTATGAATTCAAGGTAGAAATTAAGGATTTTGGGTAGAACTAGGGCTTTGGGAATTTTGGGTGATTCAACCTCAATTTGGGGTCGAGTCTTGAAATAAATTACATATTTGAACTCGTAGGGTTATGGGTGATTGGATTTTGGTCCGAACCTCGAGTTTGGACCATGTGGGCCTGGTGTCGGATTTTGGTATTTTTGGAAGAATGATAGGAAATTCATTTCTAGGCTATGGGAGTATGTTGTTGAGCCTCAATTGATATTATTGAATTAATTATGCCTAGATATCATTGTTTCGGAGTCGGATTTTAGAGGAAAGGCGGTATTGGAGAGTTGATTGCTATCTTTTGGACCGAGGTAAGTGTTTGATCTAACTTTGGCTTGAGGGAATAGGATTAGAGTATCATAAATTGCTATTTGCTAAATGATCGAGTGCGGTGTATAGGCATGGTGACGAGTATCTATACACCGGAGTCTAGCATGACCGTGAGTCTTTGTTTGTACTTGTTTTTGATATATTTTGGAACTCTTCCAAGTTAAATAATGATTTCTACATAATGTGAAGAGTTTGAGGATAAACTATGAAATGTTAATACTTTGGAGCGTTGGCTCGAACGATAAATACTATTGAGTAGGAGATGAAAGTATTGGAAAGAGTTGTGATAAATCCCTTGCTGGGATGGTTTGAGTATATTGAATATTTCCCTTGCCGGGATGTGAAAGTTGTTGTTATTGTTCCCTTGCTGGGACTTAGTTGTTACTTGTGTTTTTTTTTTCTTGCCGGGACATTTCTTATTATTGTTTATTTCTCTCGCCCGTTTGGTTGTGACTATTGTTTGGGTGAGGAAGAGTGATAATGCACGAAGGGTCATCCCGTGCCATTTTTGATTATATTCGCACGAAGGGTCATTCCGTGCTGTGTTTTGACTAATTATGCACGAAGGGACATTTCGTGCTCTGATTTGACTTTATTTGCACGAAGGGTTATTCCGTTCCATGAAATGAGTGTTATGTGAGGGAAAGCATGAAGGGTGACGCCGTACATTTTATTCGATTGCTTTGGGTGAGGATGAGAGTAAAAGCACGAAGGTTGATGTCGTGCAACTATTGAATTTTTTATTCTTTGGTAGTTATTATTGTGCCCTGTTTCTTAATTTCATTGATGACTGTTATATCCGGATTGTACTCCCCCATAGCATGTTTCCCTCCCTTTTTAACTGCTTAGTTTCGGTATTTCTTTCCTTTTATTGCATATATATATGTTGAACTACACAGGTTGAATTGGTAGTCCTGTCTAGCCTCGTCACTACTTCGCCGGGTTAGGCCAGGCACTTACCAGCACATGGGGTCGGTTGTGCTGATACTACACTTCTGTGCTTTTTGCACAGATCACGTTACTGGAGCAGCTTTTGGACCACAGCAGTAGCACTGAGCGGGAGCTGACTTCAGTTTAGGAACTT
Source organism: Nicotiana glauca (assembly GCA_026770625.1). Lineage (NCBI taxonomy): Eukaryota > Viridiplantae > Streptophyta > Magnoliopsida > Solanales > Solanaceae > Nicotiana > Nicotiana glauca. Next base: position 50,500 of record MU722408.1, read on the forward strand.
ACGAAATAGCCTAGCTGGCGTTCGCAGGCCGAAGTCCCTTTCTTTATTTCTGTTTGTTTTTATCGTACCGAGACAGACATATGTATTTTCTTTCCGTTCAGACTTGTTTGTAGTGCTCTTTGGTAGTCCGTGAGCTAGTGACACTAGAATTTGGGTAGAGATATGTTTTAAACTAATGTATTTTGATTTTATTTTATTAAACGTAAAGTCTTCCGCACTTATTTAATTGTTTTCAGTATATTTATATTGTTGAGGTTGATTAGAGAATGTTTGAAGTTTGGCTGGCCTAGCTCCATTAGTAGGCGCCATCACGACTCCCGATGGTGGGAAATCCGGGTCGTGACATGTGATTTGCGCATGTTATTTGTCGCTTGAGAATTTTAAACGTGAAATTTTCTCTTCATGGCTTGATAAAAATTGATAAGATAATAAAGAGTAAACCTTGAAAATCCTTGATTATTTATTGAAGGTGTTTACCTATTTTTCGTCTTCATGAATTAGAACTACTATATAAATCCATAATTTTCCTCACATTTTTAGAATATTGTTAATTGACCTCTAGTAAGTATCGAAGTTGACCATCTCGTCTCTACTTCTTCGAGATTAGGCGGGATACTCATTGAGTACACGTTGTTTACGTACTCATACTACACTTCTGTGTGTTTTGTTGCACAGGTACATGTACCTCTTGCAGCCTACTGGGCGTAGCAGCGCAGATGATTCTGGGACTAGGTGAGTTGCATTATTCGAGGCGACCCACAGCTAGTATAATCCCTTTGAGTATATTGTATTTATTTCTTGTCCACTGTATTTCAGACGGATATTGTATTTTATTTCCTTATTTGTAGATGCTCATGCACTTGTGACACCGGGTTCTGGGAGGATTTTGGATTATTCAGTATTAAGTCTTTTATCGGCTTCATGTTCATTTTGTAAAAATTTTATTATCTAATATTTAACGTATAAGAAAAATAATATTTCGCAAATACTAAAACTGGAATTTAATTATGCATTCTTGGTTGGCTTGCCGGACAGCGGTGTCCGGCGGTACCACGACCCTTAGTGGATTTTGGGTCGTGACACTACCGAAGCCTATATATTTTTTAAATTTGTTCCATTCATTTTACTTTTAATTATCTTTCTTAAGTTTTTCTCTTACTTCTTTTTTCCTTTCTTAACATAAAGCTCTTATTTCGATAATAATATACGTTAATATATACAATACATATACATATGAAATACATCTTCAATTAAGATGACACTTAGACATGTGAAATATGCATAAAATATATATCTTAAATTTAATTAAGATGGTATATAAATATACAAAAAACAATATATATATATATATAAAATGATACTTGTCATATAAAATACAGTATACACTAAAATACCTCTTAAAATAAGATAGCACTTCACAAATAAATACACAAAAATTATATACATAAATATACATTTTGAATTAAAGTGATACCTGATATACAAAGTATAAAAGATGTATAAATCAATACATCTTGATTTAGGTGGCATTGAGATACGCAGTAGCTTTTCAAAATATGGAGTGAAAAAGATGAATGCTGTAAAGGAAAATGAAGATGGACAAAAAAAATACTTCTCGTGATTAGTGAGTGAGTTAAGTTATTAGATGTTGAGCTTAATTTTTATAATGTGCCATTAATAAAAAAAAATTGCTCTTTATGGAATAAACAATAAATGGTGCTATTTTTATAAATAATAGTTAAAAAAGGATCAAGCATGTAAAAAAATCAAATTAAAATTATTTTCACTGCTGGAACATATGACATCCCGGTCACATCATACCAGCTTTACCAGTTGAGAAGGAAGTGGCAATAAAATTGGGTTTACTTTTTTTACTTTATTTATTCTTTATTTATTTGCCCTTTATGATTTGTGAAGTCCAATATTAAGAATAGATGGTCATAATCTCTTAAGTATATTGTATCTGGCATGCATGTTATGAATGAGAATGACTAATTAGGTTATTATTGTAGTTATTTATTCTACCAAATGAAATTAATTTGTCAATATATAATTTTGTAGCATGCATGAAACTCATAACATAGGTTCAATGCGTAGATTTTTTTTTTTGGTGCAAAAGATAAACATTTCATAGATACTCAAAAGATTACATTAGATTTTAGAGTTGGATGCATCAGCTGCATCAGTTGATGATATCTAGTACTAACTAATAAATCCCCTTTATGGAAATTGTCTACAGATACAACATCGGAATTACCTAATACAACATTACTAATAGCAAATATATTACTAGCTAGGGACCTATTAGTACATAACATAGTAGTTGATTTAAGTAGTCTTGTCTTTAGCATTCCAGCCTGATCTTGATCCAAAAAGGGTTTGACACAAGGTGGAGGAGGATAAAAAAGCACACAACTATTTTTCACTTGTACTGCTCCATATTTAGCTAGACAGTTAGCGACGAAATTTTGTTCTCTGTAGATGGTTTGCACCTTTGGATTATCCAGCTGCTGGAGTAGATACCTGCAATCATTTATTAAATTAGTGTATTGCATAACAGGTTTATTTAGCATACCAATTATTGCGGTGGCATCCGTTTCGATGATCAGTGGTGTGAGTTGATAGTTGATAGCAATTTGTAGTCCCTAAAAAAGAGCCATCAATTCTGCTTGTATACTTGAACTATTTTTTGTTCTTCCTGCAAATCCTAAAATCCATTTACAGTCCGTATTACCAAACAATCCTCCAATGCCACTAGTATGATCTGTAGTTGATGAAGAATCATCTATGTTTAACTTAAAAATCTGTCCAGTTATTGGATGCTATTTTATATAAAAAGGAATAGATTTACTAATTTTTTTGTGGAATTTATGAGGTAGTAGTATTCAGCTGCTTGTTTGTAGAGTAAAGAAATGCTGGATTTTATCTCTTTTCTCTCAAACTGATTTTTATTTCGTATTATCCAAAGCTGCCACGAAGCAAACGGTATTAGGGTAAGGGTAGTATGGGTTATGCATTTAAAATAAGAAATATTTTGATTATATATAAACCCATACCACCAAGATTTGTTGTCAGTATTTGTTGGATTCATAGAGTTGAGTGGTTTAAAGTTTAGTGTTGTCCAAAGTGCATTTGCATTGGGACATTCTAAAAAAGTGTGATTGATAGTTTCAGGTACCAAAAGACACTGTGCACACAAATGTGAATTGATTATTCCTAGTCGATTGAGATAGTCATTTGTAGAAAGTCTACCATGACATAATAACCATAAGAAAAAAAATAATTTTAGGAGGTATTTTAAGCTTCCAAATTCACTTGTAATTGAATTGATTATTAGCAGTATGGTTATTTAAATCAGTTATGAGGGCATGGTACATAGACTTGACAGAGAATTTCCCATTCTTAGTAAGTGACCAGTAAATCTGGTCATATCCAATGGGCAAAGTTGGTAGATAAATATTAGTGATTTCATATTGTAAAGAAGAAGATAAAACAAATGGCAATCTATGAAGATGCCATTTTTTATTTACATAGTAGTCGGAAACTAGCTTACTATCCTCACCTTTAGGAAGTGGTCCTGAGATAAAATTTCGGAGCATAGAATTCTGAGTTAGCTAAGGTTTATTCCACAAACGAACATGTTTGCCATTGATTATGTTCCATTTATAACCTAAACGACAATGAGACCAGCCCTTAAGAATATTAGACCATGTTCATGAAGGATGATTTTTTATTAAATGAGAAGGCCCTAGATGACTATGTAGTAAGACCTGGCCCCGCAGCTGATTGCGATTTTAGAATAGCCTCCAAGCTAGGCTAGCATGCAAAGCCTGATTCTTAGTACTAAGGTTTTGAATTTCCAATCCCCTTGTTTCTAATGGTTGTGTAACCAAAGACCGTTTAACAAGATCTAATATTTTCTTTTAAGGTGTAGTTCCCCACAAGAAAATTACTTTTGTATTTATTAAGGGAAGAAATAATATAAGAAGGGAGTGTGATATATTGCATAGCATGGTTAGGCAGGTTATTTAAGATGGAACGAATTAGAGTAGTCCTCCCAGCCTTGCTTAAAAAGTTAGTCTTCCAACCTGCCAACTTTGATTTAAAATTATCAATTAAAAATTTATAATCTCTTTTATTTTGTTTGGTAGTAAAAATTGGAAAACCTAGGTATTTACCAAAAATTTTTTCTTTGGTCATTTGGAAGATATGTGTGATAAACTCTTCAGTATTAGAAGTACAGTTCTTAGAGAAGAATATTTTGAATTTATCAAAATTTATAGTTTCTCCTTATTGATGTGTAAAAAGAGAAATGGTATTAATTAAGGAGTTACTGAATCTGGTGTAATTTTAGATAGTAAAATAATATCATCTGCAAAAAACAGGTGTGATAATTGAGGTCCTTTATTACCCAGAGAAATAGGATACCGAATATTATAGTCAACTTCTGAATTTATTTTCCTTGATAGCATTTCCAAGCATAGGATAAAAATATGAGGTGAGAGAGGGTCCCCTTGCCTTATTCCCCGTGTAGGTCTAAAAAATTCAGTTGGTATACCATTTATAAGAATAGATATGGTAGTGGTTGTGATACAAGACATGATTAACTTAATAAAAATATAAGGAAATTTAAAACTGTGTAATCTGATATAAATAGAAGATCATTCCAACTTGTCAAATGTCTTCTCCAGATCCAATTTGAGGAGCATGTTTGCATTATTACCCTTCATTTTAGTAAAATTGTGGAGTAGTTCTTGTACAATAATAGCATTATCAGCTGCTCGTCCATTTTTATGAAAGCTTGATTGAGTTGGATGTATAAGATGTTCCAAAACTGATTTTAATCTATTGACAATCCTTTTTGTTATAATCTTATAAATAGTATTACACAGGCTAATAGGTCTTAATTGTGTAATAGAGGAAGCATTCTAATTTTTAGTAATTAGGTAAATGAAAGTTGAGTTTATCGTATGATCAATTTGATAGTCCAAGAAAGCTTTATGACAAAAATATTTTACTGAGTTTCCAACGATATGCCAGTATTTTTGATAAAATAAAGGATAACGACCATCTGGTCCAGGTGCCTTAAGTGGTTGGAAAGAGTGAACAGCAGCAAGAATTTTATGATCTTGTACCGAAGCTAGTAAGAAAGATAGTTCTTTATCCGTTAATACATTATAAACATGTATTAACGTATGTCTACTAGATTTTATTTTTGCAGTAGTAAATAATTTATGATAATAATCAGTAATATTGTCACAAATTTTATGTGGATCATTGATCCAATTTCTACCTAAATCTTGTAAAGCAGTGATACGATTGTGCCTTCTACGATTTAGAGTTGTTAGTTGAAAGAATTTTGTATTTGCATCCCCACTATTCAACCAGTTTATGTGATATTTTAACTTCCAAAAATCCTTCTCTAGTCGGAGTATTTCTTTATATTCTATAATTAACCTAGTCTCTAAATTTTGTAAAAAGTTACTAGTTGGATAGTGAATGGATGGTTGAAGTCCACCTAGTCTGGACAATAATTTTTTCTTACACTTAAAAATATTCTCAAAAGTATTTTTATTCCAAACTTGGATATCTTTCACAAATTGATCTATAGATGGAAGTAACTGAACTTTCTAACCAGACTTGTTCCAGTATTTAAGTGAAGGAAGAGTGTGTAGTCCATATTGTTTCTAGCCTAAAAATTCTTTTTCTTGGTAGGCAGTAATGTTGAAGATCAATTTTAATAGGACAATGATCCGAGTAGGTGCGGGGAAGGTGAGTTACAAAACGTCGGGATAATTATTTATCCAAGCGTAATTTTCTAAGACACGATCTATACGTTCAAGAATATTTACCCTATTATGTCAACCATTTTTCCAAGTATAACGACTACCCTTAAAACCTATGTCTATCAAATTACTGTAAATTAAAAAGTCTAACAACTTATTTGCTCTAGAAGTATTAATAGGGAGGCCACCAAATTTATCAACAGCATGTAGTATCTCATTAAAGTCTCCCCCCCCAATCAGCCAATGTCCAGTATAATTGTCAAATATACGCCTAAGATTATCCTATAATGTAAGCCTAGCTGATAAATCATTACTTGCATAAATAGAACTAAATAAGAAAATAAAGGGTAATGGGAAAACTTGGATGTGGCAATGAATTTCTTGGGTAGATGTAGCTACCTGCTCTACAGTCAAGAGAGTTGAATTCCATAAGATGACAATCTCACTCGAGTGACCTATAGCAGGAGCTTCAAGCATACCTGTGAACTCAAAATCATCCTTTAAAATTTGGTGTGATTGGCAATGTGTTTCTAACAGGACCACCAGTGCAGGTCTATTATAATCCAATAAAGACCTAAAGTTTCGTTTGAATTCTACTAATTGAGCACCTCTGCAAATCCATATTATAAAATTCATATGACTTATGTTGGAATTATTTGGACCATTAGTGGACTCCTTCGGACGAACCCTCATTGTGGGAAGGAATAACATTGCATATTTCCCACCGCTGGATTTGTTTTTGGCCTTAAGTGGAATGATGTTGCTAATAGATTTTGCGGGCACCTTATGAATATCTTTCTTTCGAATTCTTCCTTCTAGACAAAGACTTTGATTCCATCCAAGCATGCATGGATTGGCCTTGTCTCTCTGTTATAGACGATGGCTTCGTCTAACTCTGCCTGAAAATCACTTCATGTACTTCTTGTTCTTGTGGATTGTGATTCTGTGCAGATGGAGGAGGAGGTGGTGGAGTTGGTGAGGGAGGGGTTGCTGGCCTCAGAAGAGGGGTGTGAGGCTGTGACTCCCAGTAGTGTTGGATCCAAGGAGTAGTCAAAGTTGGTGGAGGATAGAAGGGCATTTGTATGAGGGTTGGATGAAGATGAGTCTGATCCCAAACCGGAGCAGGTAATGGAAGAGGATGGAATGGTGTAAGATGGAGTGCTTTCATCATGGACCAATGATAACGAGCATATATGTCACGACCCCAATCCCGGTCGTGATGGCGCCCAACACAACTGCTAGGGAAGCCCGACCATTTATACTCTCGACCCGAGCATGAAGCTCAAAACCAGTTAATTGAATATCAGAATAACACTGAATACACTCCCAAAGACCTGAGGGTCATGAGTCTAGAGCCTCTAACAATACAGTGTGACAAGACTCCAAATAATACAATGTCTCAAAACTACGGAAAGATAATAAAAGGGATAGGGGAGGAGTCGGGTCATGCAGACATCAGGCAGCTACCTCGACAACTCCGAATAAACTCTGAAATCAGCAAAAACTCAGCTAAACTCCCGAGGTACCTGGATCTGCACACATGGTGCAGGGAGTAAAGTGAGTACTTCTAACTCAGTGGTTATAAGTGTAAATAATAACTGAACGGTACGAAATTACACAGTAAAATCAACAACCGGGACGGACCAAGTCACAATCCCAACGGTGCTCTACCCCACGCTCATACCTGGCGTGCAACTCACCACAATACAGCACTATGATGTGCAAATCCGGGGTTTCAAACCCTCAGGATATCATTTAGAAGTATTACTAACCTCGAACAGGTGAAATCTCTAGCTCGCGATGCCTTCTCCCCTCAATTCGACCTCCACGCACGTCGAATCTAACCAAAATCAGAGCGAATGCATTACAATATGCTAAGGGAACAATACCCAATCGAAAACAATCGAAAAATATCAAAAATCTCGAAACTAGCAAAACCCGAGCCC
>MU722408.1:58532-92912 GCA_026770625.1 Nicotiana glauca
TTCATTAAAACCCTTCAGAGATTTTCGCTTTTGCGGTCCACTGACCGCACCTGCGGTCACGCTTATGCGGCAATTTGACCGCTTATGCGGTCCAACTCAAAAACTCCTGGGACCGCTTCTGCGATCCAAACACCGCTTATGCGGTTTTCCTCCTACCGCTTCTGCGGTCTAGTAACCGCTTACGCGGTCCCGCAAAAGCGACCACTCTTCCGCTTATGCGGAAAATCCCTTGGTCCATAACTGTCCGCTTCTGCGGCTCCCCATCGCATATGCAGAACCGCTTAAGCGGCTCCTTTTTCAGCAGATGCGGAAATACCGGAAGGCTGAGTCATCAGACCTGCAACAATGCCTAAAACCTCCGTTTAACCATCCGAAATCACCCCGAGGCCCCCGGGACCTCAACCAAAAACACCAACACATCCAAAAACCTTTTTCAAACTTGTTTCAATCATCTAAACACTATCGTTAACATCAAAATCATCAAATTTCACCAAATCAAAGCCAAAGTTTCTTAAAAACTTCCGAATTGCATATTCGATCAAAAACCCGACCTAAACACCTCTGAATTACCTGAAACTTTGCACACATATCCAAAATCACCTAGTGGAGCTGCTGCAACTCTCGGAATTCCATTCCGACCCTCGGATCAAAATCTCACCTATCAACCGGAATTCGCCAAAATTCAAACTTAGCCAATCCAAGCCTTATTCTACACCGGAACTCCAATTCAATTCCAATTTCACTCCTAAGTCACAAATCATCCCCCGAAGCTAACCAAATCATCAGAATTCACATCCGAGCCTCCTAACTAATTAGTCAACTTCCAGTTGACTTTTCCAAAACAAGCTTTCTTCTAAGAGACTATGTGCCTCATTTCCAACTAAAACCAATTCAATTCTATCCGATCAACTCAAATACTGATATTGAAACATAGAACAACATTATATGGGGGAAACAGGGCGGTAACTCACGTGACAACTAGCCGGGTCGTCACATCCTCCCCAACTTAAACAAACGCTCGTCCTCGAGCGTGCCCAGAATTGTCCTAGAAGCCAATTAAGAACTGAACAACCTTACCAGGCATATACCCGGGGTGATCCCACGTCTCCCTATCTCTTATAGGTCCGACAACACAACATGGCTGAAATTACCCAATCCAGTTTAGCCCATAATTTACAGAACTACCTTTACACTTCTGAAACCATCAGACACTTTGAATAGTCCCGAACCAGCTGTAATAACCCATACTTGCAACCTAAATGAAATCACGTGATATGCCACATAATCCAACACCTGCAACGATAACTTCTATTTGCAGCAGCTGTCCACAACAACCATATACCGATGGAAACCTCTTATTAACTAAACCCCCATTCTAACACTTCATATCCTATCAATGATAATGAAACACACAGCAAACCGTAACCATTTCTCAAATCAACCATTCATGAAACCACTCCCTTTTTTGACTAATACCACAGCAGATTATCGAGCCAAACCTCAATATAAATCCTCTAACCATTTGAAATCACATTTGTTCGCATGTATTAATGACTCCAACGATCACCTCGAATTCAACGCACCACTCTGGTGATATGACACCTCATCACCAGCCTAAGCCACCACTTGCATAATCCGCGCACCAATGGTGGGCGGTATGAACATACTCAAATCATGAAAATGACTCAATGAAAGAGCTGTAACTCAAACTCCTCGGTACCATCACAACACAAGGTTGGGACCCCGTCCCACGTCATAGAAACAGAATACCTAAACCTACCCCGTAGGGTCCAATCTCCTCGTAGCCTCGCTATAATGGGCGATCTTTTCCAAACACCGATACACATGAAGCACCTCAAGTCACCGTGCTCAAAAGTAGACAGCAACGCATAGATTGGTGTCTGAAACCAAGCAATCCATCACACCCACGGTGAAGTAAGTAATATACACCCTTAAATCCTGAAAGGACATAACCGATGCACCATTCGCCGAGCCACACCCAATACGGACTTTATTTGGAAACCAGGAAGCAAGGCATATCAAGTAACATATGGAAAACTATTCTCAACAACACCCTATTGCGGCATGCAACCCGATCCTGATAACATACCCGTGGTGGCGTGCCACTCGATCCACACAAATATCTCACATAGGGAGATGCACATCAAGCCAAATTTGCTCATTATAACAAAATACCGAGTGCATAATAATATCTACCAAAAATCATAATGCCTCACAGCACAGAAAAAACATCTCATAGATTTCCCCAGATCACTAACAAGCTCAATAACGAGAGATTAAACCTATCCCTCAACAATACATCTCAGGGCCAACCAAGCCATCTCAATCTGAATACATAGCCAATCAGTTTACCAACAAACTCATTACTAAGAAGCCTGAAGCTGCTTCTTCCACTACTATAACTCATACCGGAGCCGTACAATACAGTGCCCGACACCAAATCAATACCGAAATCCACAATCTCGCCCGATGACATGCCCGGCCATAAGGAACGCATCCGAAAAAGTCCCTCAATACCGGAACTGAATCAATGGTAGAAACCTCTATACTGACATCCGTCACAAAGGCTCAATCAAGGGAAGCAATCCTTCCCAGCCGTCTGCTGATCTTTGGAATACCAACCACTCTGCTATAACATAATCCGATGCACCTCGCCACGCAACCGATGCCATTTTCTAACATAGCCCATAGCACAATAGTATAGAACAACCCACATTGCGACAACCAGTCTATAGCTCAGCATTATATACAAAATTTAACATACTAACAAAGAAGGACCCACTCGGGCCTCCAATCCCAATAGCTGCTAACGGTACCAATACACACTATCCACAACCACTATATAGACTGAACATGAGAACTCCCAGTCATTCTTCGAAGATTTTCTAAAATTCTCATGTGTCCTCAAACACACTCAGATATCACTAGTCGATCTAGCAAGAAAGTGCTGCAACACTACCGAACTGCCATCAACTTAATCATATTGCCCTTTTTTTGAAACATATACCCTCGTCAAATCACTGTGATTACAAATATCGTTTCCTTATCATATGAGGATCATTCACCCAAATCCTCTGAAGATCGATTCTTAAATCACCTGCAGCTGCCCATGCCACTTAAGAATTTAATGACTTTCCATTCCGAACTCAACCGAGCCTTACACATACAAATCCTAATCCTCCACAACATAACGCATATACTATACCACATTAGGATAACATGAGAACTTTACCTCCCTTCCGCGCCACAGACATCGATGCACTCAACTAGTCAAGAATTTTCATTGATCCCATTTAGAAGAAAAATCATTACACACTCCATGCTTCGCATACCCATAAGAAATATACTCTTCTTCAAACCACGGTAAACCCAACAAGAACATCTCTGCCAACTCCATATGTACAAGCTAAATTGCCAGGACTGAATCCTTCTATCTAAACCGAGCTGAGCAAGCCGTCAAAACTCAAGAGCATTGCTGCAAATTACCTGTAAAAGCCCATTACTTCGAACGCATAGAAGTAATTAATCATATCTTTACCATACCGATTCGGTCTATTATCAAGCTATTCCTTCTATCAAATTTCTCTTTTTATTCATCATCCACTTGATATTTCTCTCTTGTCGTAGCATCACAATGCCTCAATCCAGGCTCACCACAGGAGATTCGACCGTAAGACCACACTGTCTAAGACCCATAGGCCACCGAATACTCTCTCAATTCTTCCCAAAAATACCATGTTCCAGAATACTTTACTTGAAGAACTTCCTGCGAATCGGAATTCGTTACCATTATTTCCCAGATACAGATACATGGAATCCCACAATTAGCATAAAATACCACAAGTCTTGATCTCTTCCTAATGGAAACACGGTCTCTATCCACATACCCTACCTTAGACACCTGATGATTACATGCAAAATCTTGAACACAATAAAACCATTCTCGAGAGTCATTCACTCCTATTCCAACTGCAAATTACCTGACTTACCGAACAAAACCACTCGTGCCTTATTAGCACTCTAACACCGAAGGATATGACCTCATTCCAATACAACGAACATCTTCCTTTTATACACACTGAGCATTTTTTATCCACAACAGCTCAAGATATCCTATTGTCTTCACACATCTACGAAGTACCATATAACCTTTATCAAAATTTTTCTTTACTCGTGCCATCCTCGGCTTATTTTTCTGCAACCAGGACTTATCCGCCAGCATAACTCGAAACAGAAAGAATCATAGCACATAGCCATGCGATCAGCTAATCAACAGCAACCTCCCCAACTTGGCTCGAAGCCATCTATCAGGACACATTTAATAACCCATAGTACTTTTACTCTAATGATGCCACAATATTATAGTGAGATTAACTCAAACCATTTACTAGTTATGAAAACACATATCCTCGGATACTGAAATCCTCTACAAACCTCGCATTCATCCCCACATCAGTTGAGTCCACTCTCTGAAGCAACCCAAGTTTTTCAAATTACAACACGTACCTTTCAATTACACATGAGATCTTCTAATAATATATATATAAAAAATCGTACTCCTTAAGAATACTCCGCAGGAGATAACCCACCAGCTTCGCCTCAATTTAGTATTTCAGCACACCTTCCACCATTATATATGTTACACAGTCATTTAGTTTTCCTGAGTCTGAACTCATACCGCCATATGTAATGTACTTCACTTCCCAACTAGGAGACACGAAAATATTCTTCACGCGCCCGTAATTCGGGGCTACACAATAGATCACAATAGGAAACGAACCACTTAACAGTTCACCTACTATCCAGCAGACTTCTTCGTCACTACCAAGTTATATAGATACATCTTGCAGTACTAACATACTCATCACATGGATATCCAACCACCATTCCGGCTAATAGGGACAATATCGAACATATAAGTTCAGAACAGTTGTTCACACAATCAGCACCTCAGTGCTCAAGACATAAGCAAGATCCGGCCTCAAGTCCTCTAGACTGGCCCAACATCGAACTCACGGGACCACATCTCGCCCCTCGATCGGGGAAATCACAAGCCATCAGGGCACTTATAATACCGAGCGCTCACGTGCGCATACAAATGTGTGGAAGGAATTTCAAGAGTTATATCTCAAGCTGAATCAAGTACGCACGATAAGAATTTCCAAGAAAGTGAAGTTTTCCTAAAGGTTCTGCAGCCTCTCGAGGATAAATACAGACGTCTCCGTACCGATCCGCAAGACTCTACTAACCGGCTCATGACTCATGAGGCCTAGTAACCTAGGCTCTGATACCAACTTGTCATGACCCCAATCCCGGTCGTGATGGCGCCCAACACAACTGCTAGGCAAGCACGACCACTTACACTCTCGACCCGAGCATGAAGCTCAAAACCAGTTAATTGAATATCAGAATAACACTGAATACACACCCAAAGACCAGAGAGTCATGAGTCTAGAGCCTCTAATAATACAGTGTGACGAGACTCCAAATAATACAATGTCTCAAAACTACGGAAAGATAATAAAAGGGATAGGGGAGGAGTCGGGTCCTACGGATGTCAGGCAGCTACCTCGACAACTCCGGATAAACTCTGAAATCAGCAAAAACTCAGCTAAACTCCCGAGGTACCTGGATCTGCACACATGGTGCAGGGAGTAAAGTGAGTACTTCCAACTTAGTGGTAATAAGTGTAAATAATAACCGAACGGTAAGAAATCACGCAGTAAAATCAACAAACGGGACGGAGCAAGTCACAATCCCCAACGGTGCTCTACCCTACACTCATACCTGGCGTGCAAGTCACCACAATACAGCACTATGATGTGCAAATCCGGGGTTTCAAACCCTCAGGATATCATTTACAAGTACTACTCACCTCGAACCGGTGAAATCTCTAGCTCGCGACGCCTTTTCCTCACAATTCAGCCTCCACGCGCGTCGAATCTAACCAAAATCAGAGTAAATGCATTACAATATGCTAAGGGAACAATACCCAATCGAAACAATCGAAAAATATCAAAAATCTTGAAACTAGCAAAACCCGAGCCCCGAGCCCACTTCTCGAAAAATTATGAAATTTATATTACCGGACTCCTCCTCTCGCCACGAGTCTACCCATATCAAATTCATCAAAATCGGAGTCCATTTGACCCCTCAAATTCCAAGTTTACACTTTCTTAGGTTTCAAGACCTATCCTCCATTTTTACCCCTTAAATCCTTAGATTTTCAGTGATTAATTCATCATTTTACACCATAATAACATTATTCGAGCCTATAAATTCATACCTGATGGAATCCCCTTCAAATCCTCTCAAAATCGCCCAAAATCGCCTCTTCTTGAAGTCAAAATGTTTTCCTTAACCTCTGAAATTCGCGAATACTGTTTCATTAAAACCCTTCAGAGATTTTCGCTTCTGCGGTCCACTGACCGCACCTGCGGTCACGCTTATGCGGCAATTTGACCGCTTATGCGGTCGAACTCAAAAACACATGGGACCGCTTCTACAATCCAAACACCGCTTATGCGGTTTTCCTCCTACCGCTTCTGCGGTCTAATAACCGCTTACGCGCTCCCGCAAAAGCGACCACTCTTCCGCTTATGTGGAAAATCCCTTGGGCCACAACTGTCCGCGTCTGCGGCTCCCCACCGCATCTGCGGAACTGCTTAAGTGGCTCCTTTTTCCGCAGATGCGGAAATACCAGAAGGCTGAGACATCAGACCTGCAACAATGCCTAAAACCTCCATTTAACCATCCGAAATCACCCCGAGGCCCCCGGGACCTCAACAAAAAACACCAACACATCCAACAACCTTATTCAAACTTTTTCCAATCATCAAAACACTATCGTTAACATCAAAATTATCAAATTTCACCAAATCAAAGCCTAAGTTTCTTATAAACTTTCGAATTGCATATTCGATCAAAAACCCTACCTAAACGCCTCCGAATTACCTGAAACTTTGCACACATATCCAAAATCACCTAACGGAGCTGCTGCAACTCTCGGAATTCCATTCTGACCCTCGGATCAAAGTCTCACCTATCAACCGGAATTCGCCAAAATTCAAACTTAGCCAATTCAAGCCTAATTCTACACCGGAACTCCAAATTAAATTCCGATTTCACTCCTAAGTCAAAAATCATCCCTCGAAGCTAACCGAATCATCAGAATTCACATCCGAGTCTCCTAACTAAATAGTCAACTTCCAGTTGACTTTTCCAAAACAAGCTTCTTTCTAAGAGACTATGTGCCTCATTTCCAACTAAAACCAATTCAATTCTATCCGATCAACTCAAATACTATACTAATATTGAAACATAGAACAACATAATATGGGGGAATGGGACGGTAACTCATGTGACAACGGGCCGGGTCGTCACAATATATTTCGGTTCCCAACTGCATTCCTTCCTTAACTAGTTGGGCTAAGTCCCTTGGATGATTGATGAGGATCATCACTTCCCGTTGATTTACTTGCATGGTGAATGTCAATACATGGTTGCGCAATCCCGCCTTTAGCTAATGTACTAGGACTGTTGGTGGATGTGGTGTGTGTGCTGTGTAGATGATCGAATTTGGTTCCATTATGAGATGTGGTGGTGGGTTGGAGTTGACGGTGGGATTGTGATGTAGTTGGTGAGTATTCTGCCTTGTGGGTGTTCTTTGCCTTCTCAGATGAATGAGAAAATTGAACGGAAACATTGTCTACAATAAAAGGTTCAGTGTTGGAATTTGAGATGAGATTATTGTGTATAGTTGGTATAATAAGAGGTGATGAAGCACTGTCATTGGTTGTGGGAGTCGGTTAAATAGATTGATATGAGGGTTGTGTATTTGACTGGGGAAGAGAAGTGGTAGACTCATTACGACCTATTTGCATGGCAATAGTAGGTTGAAATGATGGAGGGCTTTCAATATTTTAAGGAGGAGGTGGAATGTCTGTTGCTAGAGGAATGGAACATGTGTCTTGTGTAGGCGCAGATGGTGGTGTTTGGGAATGGGGCATGCTTTGCATGTGGTAAATGATGTCGTTTCCATTTGCATGGTTAGAACTAGGGTTTGTTTTTTGAGAATGAGTAGGTTTTGAATTTTTTTTGATTGGACCAAAGCTTTAGGTACTTGAGTGTTTTGTGGGAGTTGAATAGTACTAGAAAATTGGTTAAGCATAGGGATATCATGAGTCAGTACATCCTTTAGTGAATTAAATTTATTAGTAGTTAACACAGGGTTATGGGTAAGGGGTAATTTAGAAACATTTGTTGTAGTATTTGAACTATTATTTAATGATAATTTAGTAAATGGACGGGTATTAGGACTAATCTTGGCTTGCTTACCTACTGAAGTTTCCACCCTTGTCACCACTTGTCACGCTGCCACTTCACCCTCTATGAATATGTAATGATATCACCTAGTTCCTACAACTAGGTAAGCCTAACAATGCAGAAAATTAATATAACTTGCGGAAACATTTAATAAAATTAAGCAAAACTTGAAGAAAATGGTATATAAGTGCCATTTGGCATATACAACTCAAGAATAAAACGCGGAAGTCTACAATCTTATCCCAAAACCTAGAAACTCACGAAAACCACAGGCTAATAGAAATGTAATATGCTGCTCTAACTCCCAAATGTCTAAACAACTGAAAGAAAGGGATAGATTAACTACTAAAACTGGAACGGAATAGAGACTCTTGGCCTGCGAATGCGGCAGATATACCTCTAAGTCTCCGCTAGATCTATCTGCCTCGAGGATAGTACGCCTGAGTGGGAGTACCTGGATCTGCACATGAAAAACATGCGCATAAGGGGCATGAGTACACTATAGTGGTACTCAGTAAGTGCCAAGCCTAACCTCGATTGGGTAGTGACGAAGAAGGTCAGAGCCCTACTAAGGTCAAACAACATAATATGAATTAACAATATGAAAACTGACAGTAATAATGAGTACATCAGTGAGAATAGACAGGTTAAATAAGGCAATAACAACTACACAAAGAACAGAATAAACACAGAATATGTACAACTCAATACCAATAATAGCAATGAGGATCTCCCAGGGTACCGTCCTGTAGTCCTTTTCTCAACTGTCCAGTAGATCTCCCGTGATACCGTCCCGTAGTCCATTATATGTGTAAATTCGAAGGATTTCCCGGGATACCATCCCGTAATCCAACTATCAATGTGCAAGGGGATCTATAGGGAATCTAACACGCAGTCCCAAAGTAAATATCCAGGGGGATCTATCGGGAATCTAACCTGAAGTCCCGAAGTAAATGTGCAGGGGGATCTATCGGGAATCAAACCCATGGTCCCAAAGTAAACAAACAAGGGGGAGCTACCAGAATCCCACATCCGTAGTCCCAATGTAAATGCGCAACCACAACCAGAAGATATTCATAAATGAAGTACAAAAGACAAGCATCAGGTAGTGCTAGCCTAGCATGCTTAACATAGTATGGTTAAGACAACTTAAACAATTAGGCAAGTTGAATCAACTAAACATGCTTTTCTAATCTAACACAGGTCATAATTACAAGTAAAATAAGGCAAATATGAAGGAAAACTCGGACTCAATATCTTAAGTGAAAACCGGATTTTCAATAATCGGCTCAAGTACGCGCTCGTCACCTCGCGTACAAGGCACTCAATTACCAAATAAAAAATTCTAAGGGGAAAGGTCTGCCACACAAGGTTAGAAAAGTCACTTACCTCGCATCGACACAAAAATAAACTAGGAACCACGCCTTTTCCACAAGTATTCGAATACAAATGGCCCAAATCTATCCAATTAAATTATATATCTTAAATAACATCTCAAACAACAGATTCTACTATTTAATTTAAAGCTAAGACGCAAATTTAGGTAAAATGACCAAAACACTCTTCAGGCCAACACCTCGGAATCGAATAATTTTCATATTTTCAGAACCCTCGTACTCTCACGAGTCTAACCATATAAAAATCTCCCTAATCGGAGGTCAAACACCCACTCAAAACCCAATAGTTTGGTCTATGAAGTTTTACCAATTTTTATTTCAAAAATCCGAGATTAAAGATGAATTCGTGATTAGATTAGTGGGTTTTAAGCATAAGGAAAGTAGAGAATCGTTACCCAATCGTTGCCCTCGAAAACCCCTCAAACTTTCTCCATAATCCGAGCTCCGACGCTTGTATTTTGATAAAAATGGCAAACCCCCGTTTTTAAAATGCTAAATATTGTCCAGAACTTTAATGCATTGCGAACGCGGAGGTGAGCTCGCGTTCGCGAAGAAGAAAATTTGAAGATGCCAAAATTACCCTACACGATCATGATGGGTATACTGCGAACGCGAAGTCCTGGGGACATGAAGCTTCGCAAACGCGACAAAAGCAATGGGAACACGATGAAGGAAAAATGTAAGGTCCAGGAGTTGCTCTATGCGAACGAGATGGGTTATTAGGTGAGGCTACGTGAACGCGAGGTAGGGTATGCGAACACGTATAAGGAACTAGACTCCCCCCAAGATTACACTACGCGAACACAAGAGGGAGGCAGCGATCGCGAAAAGGAAAAGTCTACAACAGCTGAGTTCAGTTTTTCTGCAATTTTTAACAACACAAAAATGCTCCGTTGAGCATCCGAAACACACCTAAGGCCCCTGAGACCTCCACCAAATATACTGACATATCCCATAACATCATTAAAACTTGTACCAATCCTTAAACCACTTAAAACAACGCCGGGAACTCGAATTAAACAAGTATTTGAGCCTGCAAACTTCAATTTTCATCAAAACACGCTTTTGATCTAAAACCTAACCAAAACACGTCTGAATGACCTGAAATTTTGCACACATATCCCAAATGACATGATGGAGCTACTGCAACTTCCAGAATTCCAATCCGACCCTCGGATAAAAAACTCACTATCAGACCGGAAACTTCAAAAATTCAAACTTCAGCATTTCAAGCCTAATGAGCTACTGACTTCCAAAAGACATCCCGAACACGCTCCCAACCCCGAAATCACCTAAAGGTGCTAACAGAACCATCAGATTTCCATTATGAGGTCTTCTTCACACTGTTCCGACTACATACCACTTTTCAACACTTAAGCTCTCATTTAGGGACTAAGTGTCCCAAAACTCTCCGAAACTCAACACCGAACGTCCCGGCAATCCAAAATAGCAAATATGAACTTAGGGAAAATAGTTAATAGGGGATTGAGGTGTTAATTCTTAAGACGACCGTCCGGATCATCACATACTCCTACACTTAAACATTCATTCGTCCTCGAACGAGCATAGAGAACATACCTGAAGTAGTGAAAAGATGAGGGTACTGGCTGCATTTCCCGCTCGGTCTTCTATATCGCCTCCTCGGCCGGCTGGCACCGCCACTGAACCTTGAGTAAATCAATGTTCTTCGACCTCAACTTTCTGATTGGCCTGTTCAATATAGCCACTGGCTCTTCAATGTAGGATAGATCCTTGTCCAACTGGACTGAACTGAAATCCAACACGTGCGACGGATCACCCTGATACCTCTGGAGCATCAAAACATGAAATACCAGATGAACCCCGGCCAAACTGGGAAGTACGGCAGGCTCATAAGCAACCTCCTCAACTCGCCTCAAAATATTAAAAGGGCCAATAAACCTCAAACTCAACTTTCCTTTCTTCCCAAACCTCATGACGTCCTTCATAGGCAGAACCCGAAGCAGAACCCGCTCTCCTACCATATATTAAACATCACGAACCTTCCTGTCTGCCTAGCTCTTCCATTTGGACTGGGATGTACGGAGTCTATCCTAAATCACCTTAACCTTCTCCAATGCATCCTGAACAAACTTTGTGCCTAATAGCCTGGCCTCACCCGGCTCAAACCAACCCACCGGAGATCTACACCTCCTACCATATTAAGCCTCATACGACGCCATCTGAATGCTCGACTGATAACTGTTGTTATAAGCAAACTCCGCCAATGGCAAGAAATGATCCCAAGACCCTCCAAACTCAATCACACATGCACGGAGCATATCCTCAAGAATCTGAATAGTGCGCTCAGACTGTCCGTCCGTCTAGGGGTGAAATGCTATGCTCATCGTCACCCGAGTACCCAACTCCTGCTGAACGACTCTCCAGAACTGTGATGTAAACTGAGTACCTCTGTCCGAAATGATAGAGACTGGAATACTATGCAGACGAACAATCTACCAGATATAAATCTCCACCAACCGCTCCGATGAATAAGTAGTACATACAGGGAAAAAATAAGCGGACTTGGTCAGCCGATCTACAATCACCCAAATAGCGTCAAACTTCTTCAAGGTCCATGGGAGTCCAACTACAAAATTCATGGTGATCCGCTCCCACTTCCACCCCGGAATCTCTATCTGCTAAAGCAACCCACCCGACCTCTTGTGAGTACGTGATTTTTGCCTCACAGGAATCACTCCCAAAGAATTCAAAATAAAATAATTTTTTCCTTTGTGTGCAGTTTTCTAAATTTTCGTAGTATTTTCTATAATTGTTTGAATTTGTCTATGCATGTTTATTTGTTTAAATTAATGGAAAAAGACAAAAAAATATAGCATTTGTATTTAGGATTTAATTTTATAATTTTTTGTTAAATATTAAATTACTTATTTTTATCAAATGAAGAAAAAACATTAAAAAAAATATGCATTTTAGTGTTTAATTGCGTGATTTGGTATTTAATTATGTATGATAATTATCATTTAGAGTTAATTTAATATTTTTAAGTTGAGTTGGTTTTATATTGTTATTTAGGATTTTATGTTTAATCTTGAAAATAATTTAGGAACAAAAGAAAAAGAATTAAAAAGAGGGAAAAGACCAGATTTGGGCCAAAACAGTCAAGCCCAAACCAAAATACCTCATACCCGATCCAGCCTTGCCTCACCCCAAAAGACGTCATTTTATCTCAATGAATCTCAACCGTCGAATCATTTTGATAAAACGGTCCAGTCTGTCTCCCAAGCTTCACCCATTACCCGACCCGCCTTGTACCCGATCCGGTCTAGCCCTACCCCGTAACCAAACGACCCCGTTTTAATTAACCAATCCATCGGGGCCATTGGATTCCCTTCATCCAACGGTCCTAATTAAAAGGCTAATTGTAATATACCAAACTCCCCCCAGAACCCTTACCCTCAGAACCCCGCCTTTCTCCCGCCTTTCTCCCATCATCTTCACACCCCTCATAGACTCAATGTAACGCCACCGTGCCCCGCCAGTGGAAATTGCCTCACGGCGGTGGACGGTGGCAAAACACCACAAAATTCACACCATAAACACCCCTCGACCTCCCCGCTCCAAATCCCCAAACCACTTCCTTCAAATCCTAGCCAAACTCCTCAAATATTAGATCGAAAATAGACCCGGAATCCTAGTTTACTCGATTGACCCCGAATTAACATCAAATGACCCCCAATCCTCCCTCATCCAAAATCTCATAAAGTTTCCCCTCGAATACATCCCTAACGCATTGAATCTTAATTTGGAAGATGAGACCTAAAATGGTCGAAAGTACAGAGGCAACGGGTTTATGGTCGATTAAGACAACATTGGATCTTGACCATGTGTTTTCATTTGAGAACACATGGTTAAGACCCTGTGTGGTCGAAATCAAGTGTATGAAGAAGAGTCTCATAGTTGGTCCAATTTTAGGTATTTCCGTTTCACTTTTCATTTTATTTTATTTTCTGTTTCATTTCTTTTCTTCTTCTACTCCTTTCTTCTAAAATTTTGTTGGTTTTGAGTTGTGTATACTGTTGGAATAATTTCATCTAGGATATCATTTCTGATTCTTGTAGTTGAATAATTAGTTGTTTTGTTTAGAGAATATAGGATTTTTACGGTTCATCATTTGGTTGGAAAGTAAGAATCAATCATCTAGGATGTCCATTAATTTTTTGACATTATTTGAATGTTGCTTCATTCGGCCCACCATGTTAGCTAGGATTAGTTTATATTGCCAGCTGATGGACACTATTAGAAAAGGAAATTAAGTCAGTAGGTGAATAAATTAATAAAATGAGGTCAGTGGTGCAAGAACACCCTGTTTAGCACTTGTAAGGCTGGAAAGTGGGTAACATGGGGGGAACAATTAGGAAAGTTGAATCATCAAGTGTTTAGTGCTCTTAGGAGCTGGACATAAGGTAACATGGGAGGAACAATTAAAAAGCTGAAACTACAAGTGTCTAGTGCTCTGAGGGGCTGGAAAGGGATAGTTTCTGAAGTATATATCTGGGAGGGAAACACACATTAAGGGGGAGTTTTTTGAAGTATTCTGAGAGCTGGAGAAATAGACAGATTTTGAGAAAGAGATTGAAACCCTAAGAAAAAAGGGACAGAGATTTTAGTTGGGATTATTATACATTCAGACCCTAAAATATAGAGAGAACATTCAGGGCATACAGATACTGATAGTTTAAGGGATTGATACAAAGGGATATAGAGAAAACACACTGAAATTTTAGAAGAGCTTGAAATACAAATAGTGGCAACCTTTTACTGTTACATTAGTGTTTGAGTTGATCTCATCAGGTGTTTGATTGAATCTGGAATTATTCTTGTTTACTGCTGGGTTCAATTGTTTTTGGTATACTGCTGGGTTCAATTGTCTTTGGTTTACTGCTAGGACTGCTGGTGCTATTGCTATTACTTGACAATTCCTCATCTTCCCTTTCTTTTCCAATTTCCAGGTACATGACTCCTATAGCTCTACTTGTTTGATTGAAGTATTGAGTTGAGTGAAATGAAAAATGAGAGGAAGACTCTTAAAATAAGATTGCAGTTGTCTTCCCTTTTTATTTTATCCTATGTTTTCTTTTGATGAAGTTTTATCTTCTGTTAAGTATGCTGTATTGTTCAGTTGATTGCTGTTAAGTAGGTAATTTTCATCTTTTGGAATTCGATTTAAAGTTTGGATGTAAAACTTAAAACAATCATCTAGATTGACTGACATTCAGGTATACATGCATATTTAGAATTTTTTTGGGGTCTGGTTGTTAAACGAGTTCCTGTAGATAAGTTAAATGTGTTGAAATGGTCAAGGATTCAGGTATCAATTTATCTGAATAGTTGTTGAGTTAGTTATAATTGTGTCGATGTGAGGGTTTGAACCAAGGACCCCATTGCAGGCCTAAGCGGGTCTCATTTTGATTGGGGCTATTTCGTGGGTTTCAGTTTGAATAATGGGTATTTGTAATTTTAAAAGCAGTACATGATGTCAGGCCCCACGTTAGGCCCAAATTCAATTCCACTCCATTAATCTCTTCCTTTATTAAATGCAACTTCTTGGTGTGGGTTTGCAGAAGAGACTTTGTCAATTAATACTCGAATGGCTACAAGTAGTAAGGCCTTTAAAATTAAATTGTTGTTTTCTTTAACGTTGGGACAATTAGCACCGCCATAGATAATTAGAGTATTTTAAGCGATGATTATGTACACCCGTTTATTATAATAGGGATTAAACCACTTTAGTTAACCCAATAATTCACGACCCTTCAATCTTAGTCTAGTACCCCTTCGAAAAAATGAAATTGAGGCGTGCCTTGTCGGAAAAAAATGATAATTGCATGGCCCTAATTTTAATTCTGTATTGATCTTTAGATTCTGAGGCGTGCTATTTAGAAAATTCCATGACCCTCGCAAGTGCAAACACGTATTTGCTTTAGGCACGTTATTTAATGATCGTACTTTCTTAAACTCGGGTTTACATTTCATGTGACCAAAATCCAAATCCAAAAAATATTGAATAAAAGGTGTTCCAGATTGCGGGTGTATTTCATGTGACGCAAGACGAAGACATATTTTAAATGGTGTTCAGTATTCCTTAAAATTAATTAAAAGCGGTAAATAATCTATATTGGCACATAGGTTCAAACTGTATTAAAATCGGATAATTAAGCCAAATATGACAGTTGAACGACCGTGCTAGAACCACGGAACCCGAGAATGCCTAACACCTTCCCTCGGGTTAACAAAATTCCTTACTCGAATTTCTGGTTCGCGGACTGTAATATATAGTCATTCCTTTTCCTCAATTCGGGATTTGAACCGGTGACTTGGGACACCATAAACCTGCCAAGTGGAGATACTAAATTTTAATAATAAATCCCGTTTTGGTTGTCAGTTTAATTTGAAAAACTCCCTTTTATTATACCCTTCTCGGGGTAGTAGTGAAAAAGGAGGTGTGACATCTCTGGTGCTCATACTTCACCTGCTGGCAGTTGAGGCATCTAGCTACATATCCAACTATATCCTTCTTCATCTGCCTCCACCAATAGTGCTGCCACAAATCCTAATACATCTTCGCGGCACCCGGATGGATGGAATACCGCGAACTATGGGCCTCTGCTAGAATTAACTCTCGATGACCATCAACATTGGGCACACAAATCCGGCCCTGCATCCTCAATATCCTGTCATCTCCGATGGTCACATCTCTGGCATCTCTATACCGAACCTTGTCCTTAAGGACAAGCAAATGAGGGTCTTCATACTACTGCTCCCTGATAC
This sequence comes from Nicotiana glauca, assembly GCA_026770625.1. Classification (NCBI taxonomy): domain Eukaryota; kingdom Viridiplantae; phylum Streptophyta; class Magnoliopsida; order Solanales; family Solanaceae; genus Nicotiana; species Nicotiana glauca. The sequence goes on from MU722408.1 coordinate 75,086, forward strand.
GATCAAATAAGGAAGACCGGGAAACCACACAAGCTGGAACCCGACTAGGCTCCGAAAGATCCAATCTCACAAACTGGCTGGCTAAGGCCTGCACATCCATCGCCATAGGCCTCTCTGAAGCTGGTAAATATGTCAAACTCCCCAAACTCTTCGCCTACCGACTCAAGGCATCCGCCACCACATTGGCCTTGCCCGGGTGATATAGAATAGTGATATCATAGTCCTTCAGCAACTCTAACCACCTCCTCTGATGCGTATTTAGATCATTTTTCTTGAACAAGTGCTGCAAACTACGATGGTCAGTATAGATCTCACAAGGCACACCGTACAAATAATGACGCCACAAATTCAAGGCATGAACAATGGCAGCTAACTCAAGGTCGTGGACAGGGTAGTTCTTCTTATGTATCCTCAACTGTCTGGACGCATAGGCAATCACCCTACCATCCCGCATCAACACCACTCCAAGGCCAACTTTCGAGGCATCACAATAGACTATATAAGACCCGGAACCGGTAGACAATATCAAAATTGGGGCCGTAGTCAAAGCTGTCGTGAGCTTCTGAAAGCTCGCCTCACACTCCTCTATCCGCTGAAATGGGGCACCCTTCTGGGTCAATCTAGTCATAAGGGCCGCAATCGATGATAATCCCTCCACAAAACGATGGTAGTAGCCCGCCAAGCCAAGGAGGCAAAGGATGACGGTTCTTTACTCTAACCTTGTTCCGCTGGCAATAATCAATACACATACGCATAGAACTATCCTTCTTCTTCACGAACAAAATAGGAGCACCCCACGGTGAAACACTGGGTCGAAAAAAACCCTTACCAAGCAATTCCTGTAACTAATCCTTCAACTCATGAGGAGCCATACGATACGGAGGAATGGAAATGGGCTGAGTGCTCGGCAATAGATTAATGCCAAAATCAATGTCTCTATCGGGCGGCATACCCGGGAGATCAACTGGAAACACATCAGGATAATCCAGTACCACTGAGAATGAATTGAACAGGAGGGTTATCAACACTGACATCTCTCACATAAGCTAAACACGCGGCACACCCCTTCTCAACCATACGCTAAGCTTTAAGGGAAGAGATAACTCTACTGGGAGTATGATCTAAATTACCACTCCACCCAACACACGGAATACCAGGCACAACTAGTGTCACGGTCTTGGCATGACAATCAGTAATAGCATAATGGGGTGACAACCAGTCCATGCCGAAGATAATATCAAAATTGACCATGTTGAGTAACACTAAATTCGTTCTGGCCTCAAAACCACAAATAGTAACCAAGCACGAACGATAAACACGGTCCACAACAAGAGAATTGTCCCACAGGAGTAGAAACATAAACAAAAAAACTCAAGGAAATTCCAAGGTACACCCAAATGCGGAGCAAAATAAGAAGACACATAAGAATAAGTAGAGCCATATCTAATAGAACCGATACACTTCTATAACAAACCATGACAATACATGTTGAGAACTCTACGAAGCACGCTGTTGCTGAGAAGTCTATAGATTTGCACTCTTCCCAAGTCTAGGGCAATACTTCACCATATGGTGTATGTCACCACACTTAAAGAAACCTCACGGCTGATGTGGGGGTGGAAAATGTATAGTACGGGTACTCCGAGACCCCTGAACACCTGAGATCTTATGTAAAATCTAAGATGCAAGCGGAGTTGGCTGGCCCACAAAACCTCTACCATGCCGTACTCTACCTCCAAAATACGTGCTAGTGGGCCTCCCCAATATACGAGGTCTACTCACTCCTCTATACTCTCCCTCCTGACCTCGTCTGTCCTCTCTCTGTCCTGGACCCACCTGTCCCCTACTCGGCAAGAGGTCCTCACCACTCGCTGAACTAGGACCACAGGCTGTGTCGCCATTACACCTAGAACCTGACCAATGGAAACTCGATACTCTGGAGTGGGGGTGGCAGGAGTCTGGGTCCCTCCCCCAATGTATGAAGTAGTCGGTACAACCTGAATCAGTCCCGCCTGAATCAATGTACCAAACATGCTCAGGAATTATGCCAAGGTCTCCTGAAGGGCTGGAGTAATAGTAGTTGTAGGTGTGTCAGGTGCCTGAACTCCAGCTGGATCTGCTGGTGGTACCTCGGCAGTAAATCGCGTAGGTGCTCTCGCTGACCACGGGCGCATCCTTGGCCCCTACCCCGTCCCCTGCCTCTGACGGCTACAGTAGGGGGCGTGGTTGCCTGATCATCTCGAGTAGCATGTGTCCTCACCATCTGTGAGAGAATAGAAGGCAGAAGTTTAGAATTGTGAATGTCAAAAATCTCACACGACAGGGAAGTCAAATGAAGTGGAATATTCCTAACAACATAGCCTCTCGTAGATAAGTATAGATGTCTCCGTACCAATCAGCGAGACACTAATAAACTGGCCTATGTTCCGTGACTCCTATGAACCTAGAGCTCTGATACCAACTTGTCACGACCCCAGTTTACCCTCCATGAACATGTTGTGATGGCACCTAGTTCCTACAACTAGGTAAGCCTAACAATGCGGAAAATTAATATAACTTGCGGAAACATTTAATTAAATTAAGCAAAACTAGAAGAAAACGGTATATAAGTTCCACTAGGCATATACAACTGAAGAATAAAATGCAAAAGTCTACAATCTCATCCCAAAACCCGAAAATTCACGGAAACCACAGGCTAATAGAAATTTAATATGTTGCTCTAACTCCAAAATGTCTAAACAACTGAAAGAAAAGGATAGAATAACTACTAAAGCTGGAACAGAATAGAGACTCCTGGTCTGCGGACGCGGTAGATATACCTCGAAATCTCCGCTAGATCTCTCTGCCTCTAGGATAGTATGCCTGAGTGGTGGTACCTGGATCTGCACATGAAAAATATGCGTAAAAGGGGCATGAGTACACACATAGATACTCAGTAAGTGCCAAGCCTAACCTCGGTTGGGTAGTGACGAGGAAGGTCAGGGCCCTACTGAAGTCAATCAACATAATATGAATTAACAATATGAAAACTGACAGTAATAATGAGTACAACAGTGAGAATAGACAGGTTAAATAAGGCAATAACAACTACACAAAGAACAGAATATACACGGAATATGTACAACTCAATACCAATGATAGCAGTGAGGATCTCCCAGGATACCGTCCTGTAGTCCTTTTCTCAACTGTCCGGTGGATCTCTTGGGATACCGTCCCATAGTCCATCATATGTGTAAATCTGAAGGATCTCCCGGAATACCGTCCCATAGTCCAACTATCAATGTGCAGGGGGATCTATCGGGAATCTAACCCGCATTCCCAAAGTAAATGTGCAGGGGATCTATCAGGAATCTAACCCGCAATCCCAAAATAAATGTGCAGGGGTATCTATCGAGAATCGAACCCGCAGTCCCAAAGTAAATGTGCAGGAGGATCTATCGGGAATCGAACCTGCAGTTCCAAAGTAAACAAACAAGGGGGGAGCTACCTTAATACCACATCTGTAGTCCCAATGTAAATGCGCAACCACAACCAGAAGATATTCAGAAATGAAATACAAAAGAGAAGCATTAGGTAGTACTAGCCTAGCATGATTCACGTGGTACAGTTAAGGAAACTTAAACAATTAGGCAAGTTGAATCAACTAAACATGCTTTTCTAATCTAACACAAGTTATAATTGCATGTAAAATAAGGCAAATATGAAGGAAAAATCAGTCTCAATATCTTAAGTTAAAACCAATTTTTCAACAATCGGCTCAAGTACGCACTCGTCACCTCACATACAAGGCATTCAAATACCAAATAACAAATCCTAAGGGGAAAGGTCCCCCCACACAAGGTTAGACAAGCTACTTACCTCGAACCGGCACAAAAATCAACTAGTAACCATGCCTTTGCCACGAGTATTCGACTCCAAATGGCCCAAATCTATCCAATTGAATTATATGTTGTACATATCATCTCAAACAACCGATTCTACTATTTAATTTAAAGCTAAGACGCGAATTTAGGTAAAATGACCAAAATGCCCTTTAGGTCAACGCCTCAGAATCGAATAATTTTCACATTTTCCGAACCCTCGTACTCTCACGAGTCTAACCATATAAAACCTCCCATATCGGAGGTCAAACACCCACTCAAAACTCAATAGTTTGGTCTCTGAAGTTTTACCAATTTTTCATTCAAAAATTCGAGATTAAAGATGAATTCATGATTAGATTAGTGGGTTTTAAGCATAAGGGAGTAGAGAATTGTTACCCATTGCCCTCGAAAACCCCTCGAAATTGCTCCCAAACCTGAGCTCCCAAGCTTGTATTTTGATAAAAATGGCAAACCCTCATTTTTAAAATGTTAAATTCAGTCCATAACTTTAATGCATCGCGAACGCGGAGGTGAGGTCAAAATTACCCTACGCGATCGCGATAGGTATACTGCAAACGTGAAGGCCTGGGGACATGAAGCTTCGCGAATGCGACGCAAGCAATGCGAACGCCATGAAGGAAAAATATAAGGTCCAGGAGTTGCTCTATGCAAACGTGAAGCAGCCTACACGAACGTGATGGGTTATTAGGTGAGGCTACGTGAACGCGAGGTAGGGTATGCGAACATGTATAAGGAACTGGCCTCCCCCCAATATTACACTATGCGAACGCGAGAGGGAGACCACGATCGCGAAGAGGAAAAGTCTGCAATAGCTTAGTTCAGTTTTTCCGCAATTTTTAACAACACAAAAATGCTCCTTTAAGCATCCGAAGCACACCCGAGGCCCCCGGAACCTCCACAAAACCTACTGACATATCCCATAACATCATTCAAATTTTTACCAATCCTTAAACTACCTAAAACAACGACAGAAACTCGAATTAAATAAGGATTTGAGCCTACGAACTTCAATTTTCATCAAAATATGCTTTCGATCAAAAACCTAACCAAAACACGTCTGAATGACCTGAAATTTTGCACACACATCCCAAATGACATGAAGGAGCTGCTGCAACTTCTAAAATTCCAATCCGACCCTCGGATCAAAAAATCACTATCTAACCGGAAACTTCAAAAATTCAAACTTTGGCATTTCAAGCCTAAATAAGCTACGGACTTATAAAATACATTCCGAACATGCTCCCAACCCCGAAATCACCTAACAGAGCTAATGGAACCATCAGATTTCTATTCCGAGGATGTCTTCATATTATTCTGACTACGGACCACTTTTCAATACTTAAGCTCTCATTTAGGGACTAAGTGTCCCAAAACTCTCCGAAACTCAACACCGAACGTCCCGACAACCCAAAATAGCAGAAATGAACTTAGGAAAAAAGTTAATAGGGGATTGGGGAGTCAATTTTTAAGACGACCAGCCGGATCGTCACACCACTGGTGGTGTTGCTGGCAAAGGATTAATTGTGTAAGTAGTTCGCTTGAGTGTAGATTTTTTGGGAAACTGGACAAGCTTCCATGCTTCACCAGTGGAATTGAATTTATCATCATTCATACGATGTTCCTGCTGGGAATTTTCCATTGGAGAGTCAAGATTGTCAATATAATTACACGTCCTTTGATTGTGCCCCATGCGACCACAGCTAATGCAAAGTAAATTTAAACCCTTGTAAAGGATAATTTGTTTGTGATAGTAAATGTATAGATAAGTTTTTAAAGGCTGATTAAGCATTACTTCTACACATAATCTGGCATATTGACCTCTAGTAGTAGACGATGTGCATGCATCCATTGATAAAAATTTACCAATTTTTTTTCCTAATTTTTTTAGAATTTGATAATCGTAAAATTCTGTAGGTAGCTCAGGTAAACGTAACCAAACAGCGGAGGTTGTTAATTTTGTCTCAGAAGCTTTAAACTTGGATTCCCATTGACAAACGGAGAGGAAATAATTTAAAACAAACCAAGGGCCACCCTGTAAAGCATGAATTTTATTTTCCTCTTTTTGAAACTTAAGAAGAAAAACATCTGACCCTATGTCTATTAAAGCAAGGTTTTTAGTTGGTTTCCATAATGCATAAACCTTTTGTCGAAGTAGTTGATGCTCAACTTTACGACCAATAACCTTAATAATCACAGCATATTGCCATGGCTAATATAGCCTTTTGTTTGTCCTCCACAGATAATGGTATAAAATTTGAAGGATCAGTTGGTGCATCAAATTCATCTATATTCTCCAAATTTTCATTGATTAGTTGTGGAGATATAGGTTGTGTCAATGAGAAATTATTTGTGTTTAAAGTTTGGAGATATGATTTGGCCAAGGGAGGAGAAACCTCTACTGGATCCTGGCGGTCAATACTCATACTAGTATCCATATTAGATGTATTATTGGGTGTAGCATATGATGGTGAAGTTGCCAAAGGGCTTTGGTTATCCGGTGGTTTTGGTGGAATTGATGTGGAAGAGTAATACTATTGGGAGGTGTTCTTTGGGAGCATTTTCAGTCAGTTCCAAACATATTTTCCGCATGCTTATGCGTAGATTATAACAAATATGAGCCATATTTATCTTATAACAAATGCTACAAGAACAAAGTGGATTTTATAAATAATAGGTATGAGCACGTGATTTTTGTCTCGTTCGACTTATTCCTATAAAATTCTTAAAATTAGGATCTTTTCTTTATTATTGAATTTTTAGGAATTAATTGCATGATTTTGTGTCTTGTTTGCATTTTTGTGTGCATTTTACTTGATATAATTCTAAAAATACAAAATAGTACTCATTTTAATATTACAAAAAATAAAGAAAATAAAAAAGTGGTTCTTTGCATTTCTAACTCCAATTTTTAGAATTTGTCTTAAATTTTCTTTTAAATTAGAAATTAGTTAATTTTGAAATTTTAATTAGTATAATTTTATAGTCAATTTCGGTCTTTTATTTTTTTTTATTTTACATTTAGTAAAATCAGAAAATAATAAAAAAAAGTAAAAGAAAAGAAAATAAATAAAAAGAATTAAAAGAAAAGCCTAGTCCTAGTAAATACCCAATTTTGGGCAAGCCCGGACCCAATTCCGCCCAAAAACCCGTCCAAATTAGCCCAATTCCCCGGTTCAAACCCCACCTCTCTGAAACTCCTGAAACGACGTAGTATGGGGAGATTACTACGTCGTTTTGTGTTTAATAAGTGACAATTAATCTGAGCCATCCCTCCTTTCTAATCAAACGGCCCTTAATCAATGTTGGCTTCTAAATATAAATGTCCAAATCTGTCAAAAAACCCTAAAGACAGATCCTCCTTTCTCGTACCCCCCTGTAACGCCGGCAAAACGCCACCGTCTCCGCCACTCCTCGCCATGAGCTGCCGGCCGAAAATCGTCTCCGCCGGCGGCGAAGCTCCAATTCCTCTAAAAAATACACCATCGAATCGTCTTCCCCTCCTCTTCAACCCCCAAAACCATCTCCTTCAATTCATCACCAATCCTTTTGAATTTTAGATCGAAATTTTGGCCAAAAACTTTACCTCTTCCAAATCCGACCAAACTTACACCCTACAACCTCCTTGACCTCCTCATTCCGAAACCCAAGCCAAAACCTTTCAAATCTAAGTAAAACTCCACAAATTTCGGATCTAGGGTTGCTGTCAAAGTTCTTGGAATTTCCAGTGTTGGCCAGTGCTTGCATGGTTTTCAAATTGTATTATGTGTTTGTTCTTGGTAAGAACAAACACATAATATCATTTGAATACCACATGTGAATTCAGTCGAGTTGAAGACTGTATCAGTGAGTCCTTTTCCTTTTCCTTCTTTGTTTAAATTTTTCATTTCTGTGTTTGATTCTATTTTGATTTTTGGTTTCAATATTTGCTTTCTGTAGTTGTTTATTTTTTTAGTTTAATTTTTCCCTTTGTCTTGTTTAATCCTGTCTTAGGTATTAGTTTGATTTTGCTTCAAATCTGTTTTATAATCCTTAATTCTCTAGTCGATCCCGTTGAGTCTTGTTTGAATCCCTTATGGTTGATAGTTAGTGTTAATTAGTTAGTCTAATTTAGATTAATTAGTAAATGTATTAGTAATTCCATGTTTAGGGTTTAGTTTAAATTCTAATGGTTTGTTAATATTCTTCAGTCTTCATGTTTTTATCTTGTGTTTAGACGAGTCATAACTATTTTTGCAATTACATTGTAACTGTTTCAATCTCCTGATTAGTTAGTCTGCCTAGCTTGATTAGGGTCTGTTTGGCTAACCCTAGTTAAGTAGACTGTTTGATTATAGCTGGTAGATTTTAACTAGGGTTAGTAATTTCAAGGGTAGTCAGGGGTATTTTGGGGACTTAAAATGGGTTAGTTTGTTAAGGCTCAGTAATTTCAGAATAAAAGTGAGGGTAGTATAGGTATTCCATAGATAGAAAACAAAGCTAGAACACCCTAGATCCTTCTAGAAGGGGGTATTAGTGCAAGTTTCAGTATTCTTAGGGCAGTGACTTGAGAAACAAGTCAAAACTTTAGGGCTAGTAAGTAGTTTCTGAAAATAAAAAGGAGGGGAAAATGGATGAATAAGTTCCAGAACCTCCTGCCCATTTTTCTGCCTATAAAAGGCATGCCTAGTGCCTTCATTAACAAGTTTACACAATCTGAAAATTCCTAAAAAAAATTCCAGCTCCTAAATTTCCCCCAATACCCATTTTCTGCAAGCTTAAGGTCTGAAATTTGAATTTCAAATTCAAATATTCAAATCTGAAATCCTAAAATTCAAGAACTTCTCTTAGATCTTCATTTCATCCCAAAAAAACCAAAAACAAAAGAGAAATACAGCAAAACTCAACAAAAAATACTGTTATATTGTGACTTTGGGTTGAATTTCAAGTTGTAGTATTGGATTGGCATCTTCTAGCTCGGTTTCTAGTGATTGAAGTCCTTAAGATATTCCTGGTTCAATTTCAACTAAATTTGGGTGAAAATCAGTATGATTTTGGTCATTTTATTACTGTTATTCTTCTGTCATTCCTCCCTGGGTATTGTGGCTTGATTTGTGTTGAAAATTGGCCTTGTGTAAGCTGTGTTATTGCTGACCTCGTTGCTGTGATCTGCTGAACTATTGCTGATCTCATTTTCTTCTTATTTCACTCTAAATTCCAGGTACACATTTGAATCTCCTTGATGTAACTCAGAGCTTGAAAATGGAATAAAATGCTCAACTATTTTCTCTTGAACCATGCTTGCCTGGGCTGTGATATGTTAGTAGATCAATAAGTGTTAATTAATGTGTAATTATCTAGTTTGTATTAACATGACACAATAGGCCGTGGGTTGTATAATCATGGACTGTTTTGACATCAACTTGGACTGTTATGTGGCTATGAATCCTATGACTGTTTGTGTATAATTTGGACTGTTGTTTGTATTAGCTTTCACTATTAAGCACTAGCATAGATACTGAAATTGATTTCAGGCCTTCATTTGTGGTTGGTAATTGAGCATTAGAAATGATGATTTAGACTTGGACAACATGTCCAAGTAGTTTACCATATTCCTACTATTTTCATAATGAATCTCATCTCATGTTTATAATTAATTAGGACTGGATATATATGAGTGTTAGGACTGGACATACGGACTGGATATATATAAATAGGGCTGGACTCGAACTTGAATAGTCGTAGTTTGAACTCCAGGTGCTCGTTCAATAGTATTGGCTTCAACATGTTCAATAAATTTTCAGCATGATCAGCATTAAGTTAATTATGATTTCAGCATTAAAGTTTCAGAATGTTCAACATGTTCAAATTTTCAGGAATTAATTATGATTTCAGCATCAAATTTTCCTTCCAAATCTATAAAGTTAAGAGCATATGAATCAAACCCAAACAACTATCAAATTTGGATTGAATGCTGATTCTTTAAGTTGTGTTTAAATTGATAAACAGTTCCTCCTTGTTGGGCCATGGGTTAGGCCCAACGTTTGGCCCACTTACCAAATAGACAACCTGGCCTTTGCTTAGCTCTAGGAACATATTGCCACCATTGGGCTGCTGCTGAAGCCCAGTTATTGGACAGCTTCACGTTACAGGACTGGGCCAAATATTCAAGGCCAAAAATGCTGGAAGCTGAAAATCCTTTAAAATTATATTAAGAATATGGGGATTAGCTTGCAATATAAATTTAGGTTTTCGAGTTAGGTAGCGGGTTCAAATTAAGAAGGTCCTCCCTCTTGTTTGAATTCGGACTTGAACTTGGGGGCCCGAATTTTATAAGTTTAATTAACTAGGGCTCTTTAGAGACAAATTAAATAGAAAATCATAGTTTGCTTTAGGATCCCCTTTAAATAATAAAATGAGATGAGCCTCGCCAAACAAAAAATACATAAATTGCAGGTTCCTCATTAAATGCTTATATTAAAATACTTAGAATTCGGGGCGTGCTGTTTAGCGAATTTCATGGCCCTCCGCAAAGATAATAACCCGTTAATCGCTTTAGGCGCGCTTTTTAGTAATTCTACCTTCTTAAATACGGGTGTGCATTTCATGCAACCCAAATCCAAATCCCAAAACGTTAAATAAGAATATGTCGAGGATCCGGGTGCATTTCATGTGACGTGATCCAAAAGTACGTTTTTAAACGACGTTCACTTTTTTAAAATTTTAACTAAAAGCAGTTAAATAAATTTAAATTTGCACTATAGGTTTGAACATGTATAAAAATCAGATTTCAGCCATTTAAAATAATTTAAGCGACTGTGCTAGAACCACGAGATCTGGGGGTGCCTAACACCTTCACTCGGGTCAACTGAATTCCTTATTCAGAATTTCTGGTTCGCAGACTCCAATTGGGAAGTCGAAATTTTTCTCGATTTGGGATTCAACTTAAACCGGTGACTTGGGACACCAAAAGACCATCCTATCCCAAGTGGCGACTCAAAAAATAAATAAATAATCATATTTCGAATAATGTCACTTTAAATGGAAAAACTCCCTTATACATATATCCTTCGAGGTAGGTGTGTAAAAAAGGAGGTGTGACAATATGAATGTAACTTGTGGGAATTGTAACATAGAAAAAATTGATTACGAAAGGAGTTGAGATGAATTAGTCTTCTGCTAATTTTTGATAAACGAGTTAAAGAATTAGGTTGTTTATCTACAATGTTTTAGATATGTTGCTTAGGGCTTTATAATTTGTGATGGAGAGTGATCGTATATGTGTTATACTTTTTAGTGTTGAAAAATAGTTGTTAGGTTGCAATATAAATGCTTAGCAAAATATATATGTAGATCTACTAAACAAGATGTTGATAGTCAATTTTTTCGGTGAAAACAAAATATTATTATATTAGTTTTGATTCTAAGAAAATAATACCAACAATTAATATAAAAAAAAATACTTAACTACTTTGACACTAGCTAATCTTTCACCACATAAATACATTGTCAAATCTATTACGTCTTATATGATTCTTTTATTTGATTTCTTCACTATCTACTTAAGTGTCTACAACCAACAAGATATTACATTTATTTATGCTCCCTGGAATATGTTAGTTTAATATGAAAATTCACTTATAATGCTAAAGTTTTTGGTCCTTTTCAGATGGCTTAAGCGATGATACAAAGATAACATATAGAGGACTTGTTTTAATTATATGTATTTTATTTTACAAATTGTGTACTTCATAAGTCGATATTTTCGTGCAACGCACGTGTCGAGAAACTAGTTGATATATATATATATATATATATATATATATATATATATATATATATATATATATATATATATAATATTTTATCCTCGTACATGCATCACAAATTCTATCTCATGAACTTTGGATATCATGTTTTCTACACTTTTTAGCAACTAGCAAAATATGAATGTTCCTATTCGCGAATATTTTATTATTAGGCAGTGTTTAAAGAAATTGGTTTTGGTACACTTTTTAAATAAATGATTAGAGAATGTTTATGGAAACTGATTACTAAGATATCACAACTCCCTTTTCACTTATACTAAGATAACAAGAATGTGATTTCTGTATTCAGTGATTAATTTAGATGACAGACCTATTCAAACATATCATAGGACAATCGAATCTTGACAAACGAAAACGAAAGTGCAAAGACAACGAAGAAGTTCAAGAACTATTCAATCTTAATCAGTCCTTGTTAGCCAAATCTTTATTCTGGAGAATATATATAGTCCCAAGGTACTAAATAATCTATAATGGTCCTTTGCTCTTCGGTTGTCGTTCTTTAAACCTTTAGTGCCATTCATCTACATTTAATTATATTGTTTGTTGAACTTCAATGAAATATCTTAATTTTCATTTTTGACCATTTGGCCATTCGGCACGTTCAAATTGGAATATAAATATTACGACTTTCTTCTTATTTGATTTTCAAATCAAATTACAATATAAAAGTTACGTGAATTAAATATTATCATGTGTTCTTGGATACCAAACTTCATATCTATGGTTTACCTATGGCTGTCTAACGGGAAAGGACGGGACAAAATTAATGCGACGGGACGAATTTAAGCGGGACGATGGCGGGACGAGACGAAACGGGACGAGACAAATGGGATGAAACGGTCATCCCATCCTGTCTCACTAACAAATGGGACGGGACGGGACAGGTTCGTGGGCCTTAAGTGTAATTTTTAATAAAAAAAAGTCTAGTTTTTTGAAAATTACTATATTTTTAAAGTTTGCAACGGCTAAATTTTTGACTTATTTAATAAACTTAAGTGTTACTATGTTTAAAAAAAATTAGAAAACTAAGTAAAGAATTATAAAATATTAAAACAAAAGACTTGTAATGAAATATTCTAGTAAATATAAATTTATAATAGGTTTATAATTTATTTAAGATAATTCATAAAAATAATTCAACGCTTAGAGCCTTTTATTTTATTAATAGAACTTTCAAATCTCAAATACAAATATAATTCTTTTGAAGAGCACCTAATCTACGCAACCACCTTCTAGGAAGGGTTCTGTTTGAACAAGGCCTCTTAGTAGCCAATTACAAATTATCATACTAATATTTGTAAGCTCCTATATAGCTTCTTTGTAACTTATCAATAATATCTCTCGGACATTCTACTGGAATTGGCAATGTTGATTGATGTTCCATGAGCTCCATGTTGTCATCGCTATCAGTGGTTAGTATTTCATTGTATTCTTCTTCTTCCCTTGTCACGACCCAAAATCCACTAAGGGTCGTGGTGGCGCCGGACACCTCTGTCGGACAAGCCAACAAAATTATCAATTAAATTCTCTTTTAATACTATTGAAAATCTAAAGTTTTTCCTTCCATTTTTCATAAATAAAAGATCACTATTTGAATTCAAATTTAAATAATAACAATTAGTACAATCCTTCGAAAACCATCTCAGAAACCCTGTGTCACAAGTGCATGAGCAACTATCGATAAGGAAAGTAAAATAAAGCATCTGTCCGAAATACAATGGACAAGGAATAAATAATAAAAATGCTGAAAGAAACTACACTAGTTGCGGGTCGTCTCGAACAATGCAGCTCACCTAGTCCCAGAGTCGTCTGTGCTGCTACACCCGGTAAGCTGCTAGAGGTAAATATGCATGTGCAACAAAAATGCACAGAAGTGTAGTATGAGTATGTAATCAACGTGTAATCAGTGAGTATCCCGCCTAATCCTGAAGGGGTAGAGACGAGTTGGTCAACTTTGACACTCTCTAATGGTCCAATAATTATTCATCTTTAATATATTAAACAGTGGGTTTATTTTATAAACATGATTTTAATCCAGATAGAGGAGACAAGTAAACACATAATTCTTTCGTATGAAATTTTCAGAATTTCTTTTGAATATAATCCAAATATTTTTAAGCCACAAAAAGGCAACAATAACTTAATTAAGTTCAAGACAACAGCACAGACATGCGCAAATCATGCCGAGGTCGACGGTCCGCTCCAACAGAAATATAAATTGTGCACTGCCGAGGGTCGAGCAGCCCGTACCATAGATGCATCTATTTAATCTGCCGAGGCGTTCGGCCCTTTCCAAAAATAAACACGTACCCTGCTCGCGAATCATGCATGCGACGTAGGTACACATAAGAATACATGCTCAATCTGTCAAAGAAGAACTTATCAGGGAATATTTATTCAAATAAAACCAATTCTCCTTTAACAATTTAAGAAATGAATTTTAATCCTTTTATAAATTCACTTACTCATTCGATGTGAGTTAAGCAATTCAAGCTATCAATGGGTTCACAATTAATCCACGTACAATATGCTTTTGGGTCCTAACTACCCGGACAATAGCATAATAGTAGCTACTCACAGACTCTCGTCACCTCGTGCGTACGTAGCCCCACAAATAGGAGCACATAATCAATTACTTCACCTATGGGGTAAATCCACCCTCACAAGATTAGAAAGGAGACTCACCTCACTCCGAAGACTCATAACCGACAATCTACATTCTTTCGAAGGCTTGAACCGACGCAAAATGCATCAAAACTAACCAATTAACGACAAACTAATGAGAACATGCTCAAATACTTGTCAACAATTCAAATTATACAAATTCCCAACTCCTCTTAGTGAAATGACCAAAATGCTCACGTGCCCCGATTCCAAAATTTCTAGAAGATAAAAGTTACCCATGACCTTAGAAACTCAAATATATAATTTTCTCTAAATTTCATACCCAAAATCGTGGCTAAATTACAAGAAAATAATTTTTTAGATTTTCCTCCAAAACCTCAATTTTTATACTAATTTTCATGTCTAGTTCCATGGTATAATGTTGTATTTAACTTGGAAATAAGTAGGAGTAGCTTACCTTAACATTGATGATGAAATCCCTCCTCGAAGCTCTCCAAAAATCGCCCAATGAAGTGAAGAAAATGAGAGAAATGGCCAAACATCCGATCTTAAAACAAAGCTTCTGCCCCAACTATTTCCGCTTCTGCCCCAGCTATTTCCACTTCAGCGGTCCCATTTTTACGGACAAAACTCCACTTTTGCGGACAGGGGGCTCCAACCATTTTTGCTTTTGCGGTCAGCCTACCGCTTCTGCGGTTCTGCATCAGTGGATCGAGGGCCGCTTCTGCTGTCCTGGCTGCCCTCACGCTAAACCGCTTCTACGGCTACTTCCTCGCTTGTGCGGGGCCAATTCTGCTGTCCCATCTCGGTAGAAGCAGAAATACCACCAACCAGCAACTCAGCTATTTTTAAAAATCCATTTTCGATCCGTTAACCACCCGGAATTCACCCGAGGCCCCTGGGACCCCAACCCATCATACCAACCAGTCCCAAAACATATTATGGACTTGCTCGAGGCCTAAAATCACGTCAAACAACACTGAAATAATGACCCAACCTCAAATTCAAGATTCAAGAACTTTAGAATTTCAAACTTCAACTTTCGTTGCCGAAACCTATCAAATCACATTCGATTGACCTCAAATTTTGCACACAAGTCATATTTGACAATACGGACCTACTCAAACTTCCGAAATCAGATTCTGACCCCGATATCAAAAAGTCCACTTCCGGTCAAACTTCTCAAAAACCTTCAAATTTCTATCTTTAGCCAAATTGCTTCAAAATAACCTCCGGACCTCCGAATTAACTTCCGATCGTGCTCCCAACTCCAGAATCACCTTACGGAGCTATTCACAGTCTCAAAATCCCAAACAGACATTGATAACACTGAAATGCCCTTCAAATCAAACTTATGAAATTTCTTCCAAAATGCTAACTTCCACAATAGGCGCCAAAATGCTCCCGTGTTATCCAAAACCCAATCCGGGCATACGCCCAAGACCGAAATCATCATACGAACCTGCTGGAACCTTCAGATCTTGATTCCGAGGTCGTTTATTCAAAATTCCAATCTTAGCCATTTTCCCCAACGCAAGGCTTCCGGAATGAGAATTTTCATTTAAATTTAACTCCGAACTTCCTGAATATCAATTCCGACCATACACACAAGTTTTAATACCTGAAATGAAGTTGTTCATGGCCTTCGACTACTGAACAGAGCGCTAGTACTCAAAATGACTGGTCGGGTCATTACATCCCTAGTGGTTAATTTTTCAAAACCAAGATTTCTAAGTTCTCACGATCTCTATCTTTGTTATATTTGCGTAAAACATGACCAGAAGCAGGGTCAAGTTCTTGTTGAATTTGATTAGAACCAGATCCACTGGGAGCATGAGAACTGATGGTTGGATCTATAATTTTTCCGGCTTTTATGTTAGCTTGTATCCATAAATCATTGTGATCCTTTCTTAAGTGTCTAGATAAACCCCCTGTCCCACTTGTGTATGCAAATTGTTGCTTATATTTTCACATATAGCATGATTATTGACTTTATCATGTTTAAAAAAATTCCATACGAGTGATGTTTTGGGACGTTCAATCTTAGTCTTACCGCTTATAGAGGGTACAGGGGGTAAAGCTCCAGACTGAAATTGACTCTGAGTTGGAGCTTTTGTTGCGGGACTAGTGGGTATTTCATCTAATTCTTCTTTCTCATTTTCTTCATCCTCAAAAAAAATATCATTGCCAAATTGTCTTTGTAAAGTTTCATGATCTAGTTGTTCTCCGACATGAACATCATAAAATATGGGGGGTTGGAAAAATGAAGTTTCATCAACATGAGTCATTTCATCAATATGCTTTCTAACTCTAGGTGTAGGAGAAGGGTTAGGATTAGTATTACTGCTACTTTCACCCTTACTACTTTTTAAAAAAATACCAAATATATTTTTAGGTACCATAATTTAAATACGAAACTAAATTAAAAAAATATAACACAAATATTAAACATACAAATGAAATATGAAAATATAACACGTAAAGTAAACACAAAAATTAAGCACTAAAATGATACGCAAAAATTATATATTAAAATTAGGAGATAGAACGAGTGCACCGTGATTAAATATTGAAACTTGAAGAAATTGCCCAAAATATTGCTCCAAATACTTGACGAATTAATTTGAAGCTTGAAAGTTGCTCCAAAAAATTTGCTCAAATACTTAAAAGTTGAAACTTGAAAGATACCACTTGATACTTCATACTTGAAATTAACAAAATTGAGAGAATAATGGGATTCAAATTCAATGTCTTATCATCATGGTGCACCAGGACTTGAACCAGTGTCTTACCCTCATGGAGTGGTGTGACTTGAACCCACCGTCTTACCCTCATATAATATATATCTCAAGTTATTTCATTCATTTTAACGAATATAACATAATTTTGTGCCACCATAAAGTTAATTTTTGATCAATTCGACATAGTACCAATCACAAATAATCGAATTAATTTACATGATATTTTTTTCAAAAGTCATAAAGGCATGTAAAAAATTATGAATGAGTAAAACATAAAGAGATATTTGTACGCGGCAAAATCAGAAGACTTGATTTTTTGCTATCAAGACATTTCGGAAGCTTACCCCGAGACCCCGAGGGTGGGAGGCCGCGATCAAGTCCTCAAGCCCCAGGTCTCATTGAAGACCGACTGAAAGGAAACATGGGCCGAGATCAGGATAGAAAGGGAAGACCCTTAGGCACATGGTTATGTCTGACAGGTCCGACCTATCTAGAGCCTACAATGAGGCCTTGAATCAAGCCGCCCCATCATCATACTCTTGTAATTAATACACATGTACTTACTAAGTTTCCCTCCTATATAAAGGTGATCACGCCCAATGTATACCCTCTAAATAGGATTCTGCGGACGTTGCAAATAAAACCCAAGTATTAAGCCCAGGGTCGAATCCACAGAGAGTCAACCTAACAACTACTATCTTTAAACTCACTCACTTCTCAGAACCAGCTTCCAAATACTTTTGTATCACTGTTGAGTTTTCTTTATAAACTA